>JAKSZP010009951.1:0-34339 GCA_022478985.1 Massospora cicadina | reverse complement strand
CGGCCAGTCACTTTCTTGTCCAAGAAAGATATATCTCAACTAACTTAACAATATTATCTACAATAAAGAGCTTCTGGCAGCAGTAAGGACAATACAGTACTTGAGGAACCACTTACATGGCTCGCATTGGCGCTTCAGTGTATGCATGGACTACAACGCCCTTCTCTGCTACCAGAAGCCCCAAAAGTTAATATAAATCTAACATTTCTTTCTTGTTAGGCTCTCTATGTTTAATTAAATTTAAATTTTTGAAAGGCATCAACAATCTTATTTAGATGTCCTCTCACAAAACCTAGCCCCCTTACCATATGCCACCTTGGTTGATGTTAATAACGCTTACATCCTTATTACTTTGGCCTATGTGAAGAAAATTCTGAAACGCCCATACCTAAAATCACCACTTTGAATGCAATTCCAGAGGACTCAGATATGGCTTCCCATGTGTTGTGATTTGACTTAACTAACCATTCAAGTTTATATCATGAATTTAAAATTAAACTTTTACTTTAAGGCCTAAGATCTTATTTATTAGGCTTAATTGTAGAGGTTAATCTTTTGATTTAGTTTATGGTGAAAGCTTCAATATTGATGTCAATCTTCCAGATTATAGTACAGATGATTACCTTGCCCTCACACCAAGTTTTTATATGTAGCTAGTAATTGTTAGGACTAAATTACTATTGATTTACCTTGGTCCATGATAAGACTAGCTACTGAGGGGCAAATTCTTACCACCCTTCCACCAATATCCCCAAATCACTTACAATCAATTTATAAAAAGTTTTGGCATCATAAAACAAATCCAACTTTGATTTTATTTCTCCCTTGCCCTACTGGCATACAGACAATCATTTAGGGCTTTTATCACCTAAATTCCAAGCATTAAGCTCTATCATTTTACTAAAATCACTTAATGCTTAATAGCTCTATAGTGTAGTTATGATGGGAGTGGTATATTGGGGATCTTTTCTTAAACCTAGATTGTATAAGCTGCATAATAAAAAACCCTTTCAATAAAACCCTTTATCATCTTACTTGGGGTCACAGTCTTCATACAGTACCCTTAGTTTTATTCTAAAAGTTCTTCCCTGTGCAGTTGTATATCGTCACCTCTGCGCCAATTACAATATCTGTTGCTCATTATAGGAGCCACTTTTAGTATCCTGTTTTCTGCTTTACAAAACACTAAAATGTCATACTCTGATGACTATTCCAAAACGACCCGCCATACAAGACCTTATGATTATAGCATAATTAACCTCGTTCCTGTCTATTAACTTTAACTCAGCGAAGAAGTTGTAGCCTTCTCTGATTGGTTCTACTATGAGGTGCATATAAGGTATGAGGCCAGGGTTCTGTGTTATTATGACACTCAGATTACTTTCAGCCACAACTGTGAGCCTCAATTAGAATTGTACTGAGCCATGTTACTTGTTTTGAATTACAATACTACCATCACTGAAATAGTATATTGCCTTCTGTGATGCATCTTTACTATTGGCTCCTAATACCAAGTCTTCCAAGAAAGAGTCAAATCATCATTTATTGACTTTGACCACAGACTGTGATTTGGGAAAAGCTCTGATTGTCAGAAAAGAGTTATTTTATGTCTGAAAAAGTTTAAAAACCAAGACAATGAACTAAACATAATGGACATTGCTTTGTTGGTGAGCCATCACAATTAATATAACAAATGAGGTTATAACACCTCCGGTGCCAAAAAGACTAATTTATTCAATTATTTAAGTCAAGAAGATAATCTTTATATACTACACGCTCACCAGAATATTAAATCACGCTGAGTGTACTTAGTTTAAATTGCATGTACAACGTACCAGTTTTGCATAATTGTGGACAGCAGAGTTCATCGACATAATTTCTTATTCACTATTGAATAAATTTGAGACTGAACCCAATATTGTGCATTGAAAAACATATGGCACCGTGGTAACTTATGCCACTACTTCATTGATAGCATATAGCTTCTTGTCGCTGTGGTTTAGTACTAAAGTACTGTCTTCTCCAGTCATTGTTTACCTTATGACAATAAGTTGTATTTATTAGTACCTCTTTCATGAGAAAATACTGGTAAAGGCCTACTTTATCACTGATACTTTGGATTTAGGGGTATAACAGGTTTTACTATAAACTAAAGAATCCCACATGATGAACATGGCCTGGTGAACACTGTTACAGAGCATTCAAGTGATCTCATCGAGGTTGTGTGGCTGATGCTAGACGATTTATGATAGATTTTTTGTTAGGTCTGTACCATGTACTGAATGACAATGAGTATAACATGCCTTCACCGCTGCTAGAGCTGAAGAAGATTGAATTTCCTTCCCCGCTTTATGCCACCTCTCAACCTTCCTTGATTGTGAACGTTGAGTCTGCTGAGGATATTATTTTCATTGAATATAGTAAAGGTGGCCAAAGCATCTTAGATTTGCCCTAGCATATTTTAAAGTCCAACAGGGTTCCACTAAACGCTGAAAAAAGTGTAATATTAAACCAGGGCATCATTTTCTCATCAGGACAGATATCACTTTGCATATTCTTTTAGGTTTATATGGTAAAATTCTTCCAACAATCTAACAATTCAAAAAGGCTCCGCTGTTGCCTCTGGTTCCATTTAATTCTCACTAGGGAGAAATTAAGTTGCCTTTGGAGAGCACTTACTCTTACCCAGTGAACATCCAAAAACATTAATTAATTGCTTATGTTTATGTTCTGCCTAGTCTAATGACTTCAATGTTCTAGTTACCATAAGTTTCCACTCTGTTGTGCTTGATTGTTTGGTCAAGTGGGGGGAAAATGTTGCGATTTAGTTTGACCAACCATTCAAGTTTATATCTTATATACTCTATTTGAATATCTACTTTTTAAAAAAGGATTCAATTCATCAGCTTAGTTACCAAGGGTAATTAGTTGAACTAGTTTATGATGGATTGCATAATGCCAATGTCAACCTGATTATCATATTATGGTGGATTACTTTACACACCTGCCTGCGTTTTTATATGTAGCTATTAATCAATAGGATTAGATTACTTTTTTACTATGGGCCACAACAAGAATAGTTACAAAGGGTAAATTTACTGCCCCACTGGCAATATCCCCCAAATCACTTACTATCATTGTATGAGTCTTTACATATTTTAAATCAAAACACTCTATATAATTATATTTTCTCCCTTGCCCTACAAGCTTAAAGGCAATCATTAACATTTTCTCTAAAATTCCTAGCCAATGGTTTGTATCCTTTTCCAGAATAATCATTCATTGCTTGGTACTCTATAGTGTGTTAGATTATGATGAGAGTGGTAAATTGGGGATCTTTTTTACCTAATTTTTATAAGATGCTTAATAAAAAACTTGCCAATAGATTCTTTTATTATCTTATTTGAGGGTCACTTTCTTTGTACAGTCCCCTTTGTTTTATCCTAAAAGTTCCAACCTGTGAACTTGTAGATTGACGCCTTTGCAACAACTACAACACCACGTTCACTTATTGCAACCTCTTTCACTAGATTTAAACTCTTATGGGAACCTGTGCTAGAGGTGGTGTAACCCAACGACTTGTGCTGCCATGCCTTTGAAAATCATTCTCTTTAAGGGAAGGTGAAGGTACCCACAAACCACCTTTATAGTAAATCATACACAAGCGTCATGACCTCACCATGGCAGGCCACCTGATAAAAAGACCATTAACCTTATAAGGCGCACCTAGATCTAGAAGTGCATAAAATGACTAGAGCTTATATAAAAAGACCTTAATCGCCTATAAACATGCCAAGGCCATCTTTCAGAAGGCAACAGGCTATCTTGTACCTTTGAAATCCTTTTAGGTCCCTGGACGTCAGTATTATTTCATTTTTGTAGGGTCCACTCTCTCAGAGCTTTGATGCAGTGGTGGTTGGTTGCTTAAAAAAGTGTCCCAATTTTATCCCATACTCCAAGAAAATCTCCTTTTTACATATATCATGACTTATGATATAAATAAGGGATTAAAAAAGCAAATAAGGAATTTATAGCAAAGATAAGTTTAAAAATAGCCCATATCCATAACTTAGAGCATACAATTGACTAAAGACGGGTTACAGCCAAAG
This sequence comes from Massospora cicadina, assembly GCA_022478985.1. Lineage (NCBI taxonomy): Eukaryota > Fungi > Entomophthoromycota > Entomophthoromycetes > Entomophthorales > Entomophthoraceae > Massospora > Massospora cicadina. The sequence goes on along the minus strand of JAKSZP010009951.1, from coordinate 30,230 downwards.
TTGCAATGGTTTGGCTATAAGGATTATTATTAGATAGTACTTGTGAGCCAAACAATTCCTCCATGAACCCAGCATATAAAAAATGAGGATGGGACCTTTAAATTGATATCTAACTAAACTTGATAACTAAATTGTTTATATGATTGATAATGGAGGGAAATTTGCCACAAATTAAGTCAAACTTATAACCAATAATATATAACCCATGGTGGCAATATCATTTATGTTATTAATTTTAACTTAGTAGCAAAAGTTTTCAGAACATATTACACAAATTATAGAACCAAAAATGTTGGGCCTCAACCTAATATTTTACTAGCTCTGATGAAGGATTGTGAGCCAAATCAATTTAACGATTTATACCATCAATTCCAAATTAACTCCCATGATAAGTGTCTTACAAACAATTCTTTTTTTAAAAAAGCAATTCTATAGTTATTAAGCATACTTCTATGATCCCTGGTTCTTTCCAGAATTCTGGCTCCATCAAGGAGTTACCAGCACTGGTTTTTGTTCACTCTATGATTTTATCACTTAGCATCTTGTTTTTAATCCAGATATTTACACATAATTATTTTAGTTATTCACTCCATATTAACTTGGTATGCGACTCACAAGCTTGCCTCTGACATTTGGAGTGCTACTGAGATTCTCTTGGCATTGAATTATCAACCTCCTATACTTACTTGCTCAGTATTATTTCAAAGGGGCTCTTTTGCTGCATATTGGTTCCATTCAGTTTATTTCAGTTGCCATATTCACAAAAATAATCGCGTTAATTACACTTAAATTTTACTCTACATAAAAGTTTTGTTTGGTTCTGGCTTTATGACCACACAACAATCATTATCAAAGAACTTCATACTAGAATTCTAAATCCTCTTGTTTGGCAACTTTGGGCCTCTTGGCTGATAATGAGTTATCAACAATAAAAGAAATCGCCTTTGTGCTTAGATGGTTTTCCATACCTGTGCCTACTTTGATAGCCTTGACATTCTGGTAATTACAATCAACTTCCAAGCTCCATCTGTGTCAGAAAGTCCCACTTTGGAACCTAAAATCATTATGCTTGATTCTTTATCCTAATTCACAAATTACTATCATTATTGTTGGCAACTCAGCCCATAAAAGTTTTAGTTTTTTAAGAAACTGAAATCCACTTTTGAGCAAAGATGTTATTTACCACAATAAGTTGGCTGAAATTAACACTTTTATATATGGTTTTAGTTACTGCTATTGATGAAATGAGCCGTGTTATGTTTCCTCAATTATAAGAGCAGCAAACTATCTGACTTATATCTTGATAAAAAAGAGTATCTTGTCAGAATTCTAGACTGTATGAGGAATTCATTTCAATAACTCTATGGTTTAAATGTTTTTGATAGATATTCATCTTATATTTATGCTTTCTTTTAAGCTCTCTTTTCCTCATGGTAAGTTATAAACTTCTATTCTCAATAGACACAGGTCCTATAATCTCATTGATCAAGACTTAGCCAATTACCTGGATTTTTATCACTTACTTGATGGTGTGAGAAAAGAGTGTGCGTCACAGGCTATTATAACACTAAAATAATAAGGTCGTGTGGATTTATAAGTTGGAAAGTATAACTTTATGACTACTTCCTGGCTTTAGAGAACCTGATTTACCCAATTATCTCTGGATTGGAGTGGTGACTTTGATTTGACATCAAAACAAATATAAAGACCAAAAATATAATTATCTCTCCGAAAGGGGAAATTAATAATTATTTACATATCAAAAAGAAGATGACCATGCGACTTTCTACAATGGCCACCTGTACAAAATCCTATTCTCACACCTCTAATCAAGAACACTACAGATACTCTTTCTTTAAAGCTTTGGAGGAATTAGAGTCATCTATTTTATGCAGCTAATATAAGTTCTTTAACACAGCATTCTGAGTTTGATGATATTTAACTTACAGTGAATTTAGCTTTCATTTCATCTCTTATCTATCCTTAATTCTTAAGAAAGAAGAAGAACTAAAAGATTGGGTCAAGGACCCAAAGCCAAGGTTTTTATTTCTAGAAGACCTCTCCAGTGTGTCCACAACTCCAATTTGTGGAGAAAGTAGCCGGTACCCTACGCCCTTGTGTTGATTATGCCAAACTGAGCAATGTAACCATACCCAACCTGCATCATATCCCCATAGAAGATCAAATTACCAGATATGTCAAGAAACATAAAGTCTCCTTTAAGATTGATTAAAAAACGCCTTTAATCAAATCCACATTTTGATAGGGATTTGAGAATGGCTTACTGCTTTCCGCACTAGATGTTGATGTTAAATTTTGGACATGCCATTTGGTTTTGAAAAATGTGCCTGCTATCTTCCATCTTTATATTAGTGCAGCATTGTAAGCTCTGTTATGTGTATGTGCTGTAGACTATTCGGATGATATGATGATTTTCTCCTCAAATCAATAGTCCCATAAGATCCACTTTTGTCAGATGCTTGAATATAAAAATTGACAATACTAATTTTAATAATGATCAAGTGTCATTTTCTTTATGACTCAAATCACCTTCTTGGGCAACATTTTGTTTGAAAAGTACCATATACTTACCATAAATATGAAGAAAGCTATACACGACTGACCAGTACCAATTTATGTGATTAAATTGTAGAGTTTTTTGGGGACTGTATCTTCCTCAATAAGTTTACTTCGAATTTGTTGAAAGTTGCTGTACCCTTGTATAAGGTGAGTGGTTCTAAATCCCTTTAATTGCATCATAATTTGTAGGATGCTTTCAAGCCATGAAGTGCACCTTGCTTTCCACGTACATAAACCACTTCGCCGACCTGCTAAAGAGTTTATATCGCTTAGAAATGCTTCCAATTTTTCTATTGATAATGCTTTGTTACAATTAGGCGCATATGGAGTTGAGCATCCAGTAGGGTATTTTCACGCAAGAATCATTCTTCCAGAGTTACATAAAGCTGTTTATAACAAGGAGCTCCTGGCAGCAGTAGAATAATTATCTTACTGGAGGCATTATTAACTTAGTCCATCTACGCCATTATGGGTTTACACTGACCATTTTGCTTTTCTTTATTACCACATACCTCATGTTCTTACCATGTCAAACTTACTGAAATGAATCCCTTAATCAGTTAATGTCTTCCTAAGAGTTCACAAATAATGTTGGGCTTTGCTTAGTTTGGGTAAAGCTAACTTTAGGCTTCTTAATTGTTTACTATCTAAATTGTTAAATCTATTATTTATAATTAATTAGTCAATGCTTTATCAAGCATAAGGCACAAATATATTATTAACATTAGATTTTGAAGCACCAAGAGTTTTAAAAAAAACGCTAAATTTGTGACTAAATTATTTGGGATAAATAGCCTCTTTAGCGCTCCACTGACAGATAGGATTGACAGACTCACCAATCCATTTATTATAATTGAAGCAACATACAATAATGAGGCCTTGTTCAAGAATCGCCTTGCCAAGTTGCTACACAACATTACCCATTAAGCCCTTGTCTAATGGCTTCCAATATCAGACTAGGGGTTCACTATTCTATTTTATACCAGCCTCTGATCTTGAAGATTTCACTTTTTTATTCTAATTTTTGATTTTTACTGGTCATGTAAATAGCACCATAAATTTTTATATAGATTGCTTATAATTTAATTATGTTTAATTCAAGTTAGAAGCTTTTTTGGCTCGTCTGAACTTTTTTTTAGGTTAAGTCCCTTTAGGGTTTTGTTGTTTCATTGAAGGGTGGGACCTTTTAAGGCTACTCGATTATTAGTTGAATGTAGCTCCAGTGGTGATCTCTTAAGATTATTTGTCCCTAAGGCAGTCTCTCAACGGAAATATGTCATTGAGGCAATCTCTAATCACTTTGAACATGTAGGATCTCTGTATTAATACAGGCAAAAATCTTTAATGCTAAAAACTAGGCAAAATTGAAGATATTTTTTTGATCAGAAATTGGGGGTATTTATAGGGACATGTAAGATTTGGAATCTCTTAGGATAGACCTTATGAGAGTATCAGGATCAAGCCAGGTATGGAGATCTCCTGATTGGCGCAGCATAACGTAAAGGATTTTGGTTTACTTGGTCCTTCTTGGTCACAGCGGCGATTTCCAGTGAACTCTGAAAGGCAAGATCTTTTTCAAGTGAATCAGCGCCTTTGTCAGGCAAATTGGTGTATTCAAGAAATAGTTGTGATTCTGAACGCTCTTTCAGGAGTTCTTTATTATCATCAGCTTTAAATTCTTTCAAATCAGTAGAACTCACTGGTCATGTTGCAAATAAGTACAAGTTTGAATCTTACCCAAATAAGCGTGATTCCCATTATTCTTTTTTTTTAGTACTAGATGGTCCCAACCTGAGGGGGATTCATCGATGTGATTCCCATTATTCTTGACAATGCCCCCCTCAAGATCTTGCCAAGGAGGTTTATAACTCTGGAGAAATCTGGCATGAACTTGAATCATGACAGAGCCAATCTAACAGAGGCAATTGAAATTCTGGTCCGCAATGATAGATCACTTGGTAAGGGCCTGGCCAAGTCATGATAAGTTTGTAGACCCACCCTTCAGGTTGGTGATGGTAGAATAATATGAAGTCTCTTAATTGATACTTGCGCAAAATCAGTTTCTGGGCTTTGCTTTGTTCAGCTTCTCGTCTGGTTATAGTCCTCATGGAATTAACGGCTAAAGCTTGTAGCCTAAAAACTCATTGGCCTGCCTTTGCATCATGAAATAGGTAGTGTCAGTCGTGGAGGTTTCTCATATGGGCTGTACACTTAAGGGCAGAATTAACTCCCATCTTTAGAAGGATTTAAAAGGGGACATCAGGAAAATTCATTGGTAACTAATGGTACGGGTAGTAATGCCGCTGGTAGGTATTCATTTCATCATAAAGGTTCATATTGAGCCAACTTCAAAGAATGGCAATTATCGAACCATTCTCTCGTTATACAGCCCCATTGGTCGCAGGTTTATAGTGTGCCATAAAGAGTTATAGGTGCCCATCAGAAAATTGAGATAGAGACTACTTGAGATACAAAGTTGGTATAATTATTAGAAAGAAGCACCTTGGATACCAGGGTTAGTGACAACCTGTTTTAGTAATAAGGATGCAGTGGCTTAAGGGGTGGGCGAGGCAATGGAGATGGCCTCCACCTATTTCATAAAGTGGTTGACTGCCAAGATAATGTAGCGATGGCCTACATAGCTGTAGAAGGGGGCCAATAACATTAATAAAAACCGTAGTGAACGGAGGCTGTGGGGCTTGAGACCTAGTGTTAATATATCAGACTTAGAGGCTTCTAGTTAGCGCATGTGAAGAAGGTTTTATGACTTCTTGGATAGCTCAAGCATCCCATCCCAGTAACAACGTTTCTTCAGTCATTGATGGATCTTCTTACCGCGCCATGGCCCACGGTCATATGGGCTTCCAAAGTGGACTTTGTTTTGGTAGATGGTCAGAATATGGCAGCCAAGATGTTGCAACTTGTTTATATAACAGTATGATTTCAATGTGAGTCTGCTTAGCCATTTTTTCAGTCAATGCCGGATTACATGGGTTGTCAACTCCTCAGGTTTTGCAATGAGTTCGTAGATTTGATCCTTTTACTAATCATAGAGTGTCATTATAAGTGGCTAGGATAATCTGTCAGTGTTATAATGCACCATTCTGGAGCGGTGACAATTGAAAATAATAACTCTGAAAATTAAGTGTCCAACAGGTTAGTTATCCATCAGGATCTTTCAAATGTTATAGCCACCGTAGAGAGGATGTTCAGTCACTGTGGTGAAATGGTTCCCATACAGGAAGGAGCAAAAAGGTTTGATGTCCATCCTGACAGCCAGACACTTTCATTCCATTATTATGTAGCTTTTTTCTTCTTAAATTAAAATTCTTACTGTAGTATACTATAGGGTGGTCAGCTTGCTTTACATCAAGTTGATCCTGAATGGCTCCCACGGCCACAACACTAGCATCAGTAAAAAGGATGAAAGGTTTGTCAAACTTAGTGTGCAACAATACAGAAGCAGAAGAAAGAGCCTTCCTTAGAACATCAAAGGCATGTTGTTGGGTTTCCATTCAATGGAACGGGACTTCTTTATAAAGCAAATAGGTTAGAAGTTTAAAAGGTTTGATAAAATGAGGAATAAATTTTCAGTAGTAAATGACCACTCTGAAAAAGACCTGTATATCACGTAAACTTCTCAGTTGAGTCATCTTTATAATGGCAATCACTTTTCCAGGTAGTTGCGAAATTCCTTATTAGGTAACCTTATGCCAAGAAAGTCCAATTCAGCCCGGTAAAACTGGCATATAGCTAGCTTCAACTTCAGTAAAGCAGAGCAAAGACATTCAAACCTCCTTTAGATAGGCTAGATGTTGGTTTAAATTATGGGAGAATTGTCACATCATATTAATAAACCAGTACATATGACATCTTTAAATCCCTCAGTAGGCAGTCAATTGCCCTCTGAAACGTGGCTGGGGCGTTGCATAGCCCTTTAGGCATTTATTGGTCGCGAATAAACCTTCACTCGTTATAAGGGCACATTTCTCTCTATCATCTGGCATATGCTTAATATTCAAATAACCATTGGCGAGATTTATTGCTGGGAAAAAGTGAGAACCCACTAGTAATCATAAAGAATCATTTTTGGGTAGCGGGCAGCTGTACCTTTGAGTGATGACATTTAGCTGGTGGTAATCCATTACCACCTGATGCCCTTCATTCTTTTTTATCACAAGAAGCAACGGCCAGGCCCAGGAACTTTTTGGCGGTTTCAGAAATCTGGCGTCCTGGAGTTGATTTAGTTTTTTCATAACCTGGGCTTCTTTGAATCTAGACTTATAATAGGTCAAGCGCGGGTTGGAGAGGCGTCGCTGGTAAGCATTCTGTGCTGAACCCACTTCATCTTTCTAAAATCATCTGTCCCCGTGGAAAAGTTATCAGCATACTCCTTGATTAAAGCATCCGCCTGGTGCTGTTACTCTGAGGAAAAGTTTCACCTATCTCTATTTCAACTTAGGAAATTATAGTACTTTTGTCAATTCCCAAATCACTTAACGTTCCACACCCATGGATTGATTTGACTTTATCAGAGGATAGAGTTTAGACATATGAAACAGGTCGATTTTAAGCTAGCTGCATCAGTTGATCAGCGAAGCTAGCCATGAAAACAGTTAAAAGGCCCTGGTAAACTGGATCCAGCACCTCAAAGCAGGTGAAAATTTCTAGAATATCCGGATTATGATCCCCATGAATCTCCAGTAGATGGTCTGACCAATTGGCAATTTGCATATCAGTTTCCACCAGAACCTGAGGTTTGGAGGTATGGTTACACGGTTATCTGTATAACAGACATCCCTTCCTGGGATTCTGCACTGGAAGGAGTAATTTAAACTTTGGTCCAGATACTTGGTATTCTATCCATTCAATGCAGTTTGGGTGTTCTAGTAAAAACTCCTAGGCTTTCTGTTCTCTTTTCCTTTAGGGATTTCCTTTACAACTAGGGAAATGTGATGCCCTAAAATTGAAAAATATAAGTCCTTATGACTTATTTAGGTATAAAATTCAACCAGGAATTGCGTGTCCATGAGAAGATCATATCCTTCGTTCTCTAGCACGTTTGCCAGGTCTATAACTACCAGAGATCTGAACTGAAGTGGCAGGGACGAGTAGGCGCCCAGATAGCGAGTCTGTTGTGGTCCCGCAGTTCCATAATCTAAAGTGTGGTTCTGATCTGTAGAAATTTTTATCCATATTACTTTCAGGAATATATGAAGTTAACTATAGATCCAGTATTGCTATGGACACATTTTTCACTTTTTGGATGACTAATTCTACTTGAGTGACTTCAGTACAAAAAATGAGGTATTTAGTAAACTAAATTCCTGGGGGAAGAAGTCCCAAAATGGCAGAATAAGATGAAGTTAAACCTTATTTGAAATCGGTGAGTTTGGAACTTCAAATTTTTCAGGTTTGACACAGAACTAACATTAAGCGCGCAGTGCAATGTTAGATTGAGATTGAGGCGCGCCATCATCAGAAGAGGGTGCCTCGCGCCCTAAGCTGACCCTACTTTCCCTTCTTATTGCCTGTTTCTTTCAGCAGGAGCTTTCTTGATGGCCAAATGCTCCACAATATGAGCAAGGTTTGCGACGTGGTTTAGATTTTTGTAATCGTCTGACTGCATGAATATAAGTTTAGTTCCTTTAGTAGATGGTTAACACACTTCTGGCTCCGGCAACTACATTATAGATTCCTTATATTGATGATAGACTTATACATCTTCTTGGAATTCTGGAAGTAGAAACAAGATTAGTACTGTTCTGATATTCCGAGAGGACGGCGGAAATAGCGTCATCTAGGTTAGCTTGGTCATTTGAAGCAAGGGACTGTGCTTCATGATAAAATTTTTTAGCAAATTCTAGGTTTTTTTTCACACATCTTGGTCAGATTTTGCATAAAAGCATGTTTGCAGTTTGAAAGGATGAGGCTACTTCTGAGTTATTTACTAAGTGCATCCCTTATAAGTGCTCAGGTGGTACACGTCACAAAGTATTGTATCATGATTTCCTGAGCTTTACCATCCAGAAAGATCTGGATGTGCCGGCATTTCTAAAGATTCATAGCTTGTTCCATTGCACCTTCATACATAAAGAGATAGGACTGAATGATTTCTTTCCTGGACATGTACTTCTTTTTAAAGCTGGGTCTAAAATATCCAACAGGTTAAAAAGGACGTGGATAGCCAAAGAAGGTGGTCGCTCAGATTCAGTGAGCTCTGTGGTACCTATTCAGTATGAAGAATATCCTTGTCAAATTGGCAGCGGAATTCAGACATATAATTTGGAGAGCAGTATAACAGTTATTGATATGCGTAAGTGGAGCCTTGGTGTCTAGAAGTTATTAGAGCTTCTCAATCACAGCGGATTAAAGGGATAATTGAGCAGAGATAGCGTATTGTTTTTGCATCAGTAGTATGAAGATTAGATTTCTACCAAATCAAGTTGGCGGTTCACTTCGCCCAGGAGTTAATCAGATTGGAACAAGTTGCAGTCTTTTTCACATAATTATTGTACATGGAGACAAAGGTTAGATCTGCACAAGATGAATCCCCTCAATAGTCATTTTTGCTTCTTGGGCCACCAATAGTTGTCACTCAAAAGCCTTAATCCAGGCTTTATGATTTTCGTCAAATTAAGGCCCAACAGGCGTAGAGGACCCAGGAGGACCATGGGGACCTTCAGGCCTAGGGGGTCCTTGTTCTCCTTCCTTCCCATTAGGTCCAGTTTCGCTGGGAGGTCCTTTTTAAATAATAACTTCTTGGATCAGAGGCATAGCAGTCCGTTCAGCCAATTCTGAATCTGGGTGGCTAAGGCAACTATTTGGGACTCAGTGGTTTGGAGATTCTCAGAGATTTTATCTATGAGATTAGACAAAGCGCTTTTCACTTGCTGGTCCAAGTTGGTAGCTTAATGTATCATTCACCGAGAAATTTCACCTTGCAGGTATTGGAAAACTCCAGTGTTCTGGTCAAGAGACGTTGAATCTTGTTGATCTTCCAGTGGTTGTCCAAAATGACCTTGTGATGGTATTGACCAAAGTTTGAAGCAGCTTCATAAAATTCGATAAGCTGATCATGAATTTGATGAGACAGTCAGAGTTGCCATTGGATCTCCAAGTGGTGTAGTCTAAGTAACTTCATTTTGATAGTGTAAAGCAGTATGAACAATCAATAGTAAATAGGTTTTTATCCTGGCTACTTACAATTCATTGCTAGGGAGATCAGGTGAGGAGGATAGATGAGTCAGGCTGCTAGCAATTTGTGCAGAGAATCTCTTGGCGTAACAGTTTTATTGACTGTTGCCAAAGTCCAAAAATGAGCTTGAAGCTGAAATTTAGTGTAGAGGTCAAAAACAAAAAGCTTAGATGGAATTAAGAATACTTTATTGTGGTATAAAAGCTTTAATACATATAGGGCGCGTGGGGCGTGGTGCCTCAGGGACCTTAGTAGCCCCGTGAGATCAGGATCTTTTACTGCCTTCCATATTGACTTCCTGGATGGCACCCCCATTGTACTGCGTCGTCCTTGTGACTAAAGCGGTGGTGGCAGCGCCTCTCATAATTCAGAAGTATGGACAGTATTCCTAAAGGTAATTCCATCAATTTTCATATGTGTGATGCTTCCTGATCAAATATAGTTTTGGGGCATTCATGGTAGGGTTCCATTTGTGTTGTTTTGAGAGTCAATAGATCAAGGATCAATTCAGGAGCAGAGATTTCAGCTTTCTCATCATCTCAAATTCCAACAACTCCCCCTCAAGATCCTGTCAGAAGGTGATATAGGGCTGGAGGAACCGGCCATGCATTCAATTAACCACTGCCCCCTGATGGACATTGGCAATGGAGTACTCTTAGTTCATCTTGTGTATGACCTTATAAGGCCTGGACCATAGAATGTCAAGCTTATTCTGTTGACCTCCGGGTCAACAGTGATAAAAGAGAATGAGGTCACCTAATTGAAAAACAATTAAGGAGGGTCAGCAAATATTAGATTAGGATGTCTTTTTTTGGTGGTGGTGACAATATTTTTCGTGGCTAGGGCTTAAAGACGATTTCATTAGCTAAGACCCTCATAGTTAAATTAAAGTTCTCAGGAGCGAAGGTTTTGAGCAAAGATTGTACGTTACTTGGGAGATAGGGATCACATCCAAATAGAGCTTTAAAGGGGGACATTTTTGATGGCTTGGTGGTAGCTTATTTGGTAGGCTAGCAATGCGCTAGGTAGATAACGCTTCCAGTGTGCAGGGTTGAAGGCGTCCATCTTCCATAAAATGGAGACAAGGGTGACATTAGAACGTTCCACCGCCCCATTGGTTTATGGGTTGTAAGGGGAGGCAAAATTTTGGTTAAAGCAAAAGAGAAAATAAGTTCTTGAACTGCCTACGAAGTGAAGTTTAATCCATTGTCTGAAAGTAAAATTTGTGGGCATCCATGCTGGGTGAAAACGGATCAAATAAAGAAAAGAACCGTGGCTTTTTTAATAGCAGCGGGGACTAGAATCGCTTTGCCTACTTGGTCAGGTGTATATGGCTAGGAGGATATATTTATGGCCATGTAATCCATTGGGAAGAGGGCCTATCACATCAATGATAATGATGCTGAAAGGTCCCATTGAGGCGACAACTGAGTGTTGAAATCAAGGATTGGCTCAGTCTTGGGATCAGCAAATCATACATGCCTCCAAGGCCTCTTGGATGGTCTCCACCATTTGGTCCAAGTAGAATTCGTGACTTCAACAATTTGTGATTCTTCTTAACTGACCCATGTCCTACAGTAGAATTTCCCTCTAGGATAACGTCAGTTTGAGAAGAAGGGTGGACATAAGGGAGCCATTTTATATTGATCCTCTTGTAGAGCAGCCCGTCCTTGATATGAGAGTCTCAGGTCATCTTTTGGAGCTCAGCTTGACTTCAGAAGTTTTCTAACTCCTAACGTTCAGGTTATACAATAAGATTATACAGTCGATCCTCCTTGAGGGTCAAAGCGGCTAACACCAGCATCCTGGAGAAGCGTCTGCGTTTTGATGGATCGCGCCAATGCAATGAACAATGGTGAAATCATAGCTCTGCAGTTGTAAGGCCCATCTGCTAAACGGCCATCCAGGTCCTTTATCTACTGGAACCACCAGAGCAAAAGATGTTTGGTGATGATGGTAAAGTGGGCACCATAGAGATAAGGCAAAAATGTTTATGGCTTGCAAGACAGCCAGGCACTCCTTCTTGGTAATGCCGTAGTTCCGTTAAGCCCTACTTAGTGTCTTTCTAAATAGGTCGCTGGATGGTTAATCTGATTTTCAACATGCTAGTATAGGATAGTCCTGACGGCATCATTACTTACATCTGTGAACAACAAGAAGGGTCGGTCAAAACGCAAGTGGACTAAAATGGGCTTAGTACATATAGCAGTCCTTAATGCATTAAAATCTTGTTCTATTTCAGGCCGCTAATTAAAAGGCACGTTCTTCTGCAGAAGATAAAATAGATGCTTTGCTATATCAGAAAACTGATGGATTAACTGACAATAATAGACTACCATGCCTAGGAACACATGTATATCCCTTAAGCTCTTGGGGCGCAACATCTTTTCTATGGCGTCAACTTTGTCCAGTATGGGCTGGATGCCATCTTTAAAACTTTATGTCCCAGAAACCCCATTTCCAACTGAAAAAAGAATTTTCTAAGGTTTATGCTTATATAAGCCTTCCTGAGCTAAATGAAACTTCCCTAGGATGATTGACGTGCCCATTGAAGATTTGTAGAAATAGTAATGTTGTCTAGATAGATGAGGACACACAACAACTTCAAGTCCCCAAGGATCCCATCCATGGCGCGTTGGAAAGTGGCTAGCACGTTACAGAGGCCCTGGGTCATCCTCATGATCTCTGATAGTCCCTCATTGGCTATGATTGCACACTTGGCTTAATCTTCAGTGGCGAGCTCTACTTGCCAATATCCACTGTCAAGGTCTAGTGCAGAAAAGTACTGAATTCTGGCAAGCAGTCAGAAGGAGTAAACAATTCGGGGCAGAGGATAACTATCCTTGTTAGTGATAGAGTTGAGCCTTCAATAGTCCATCGCTACCCAGTGTCTTCCATCCTTATTCCAAACCAGCAGGAGAGAAGTGGCTCAAGGGCTTCATAGAGAAACTAAAAGTCTGGCATCAGGTTGTTGTCTGAGCTCCAATACCACCTAGGTTTCTTCACCCTTGCTCTTTTGGTATGGTCTGGACTGGAAGGGGGAGCATCTCCAGTCTCTGCATGATGTAGGAATCCTTTCTTTCTCCTGAAATTGTGGGGCAAAGCCAAAAATAGGTCTGAATATTCCTCCAAAATTCTAGCACTTTACCGGTTGGTCTTGAGTGAGGTCCTTTCCAGTAATGGCGTTGCCTTGGCCACTGGTGGGGGCATTTCCAACCCAAAGTCCCTTAGGTTCCCAAAACTAAAGACATCATCAACAGCCTCCACTGGTAGGAGGCAGACATAGGTGGCGGGACTGTTTGGGCTACTACCTTGGGTTTGTTGGTAAGGTTAGCCAGCAACACTGATATAGATCTGGCATAAGCTGGATCTAGAATTTCCGGAAAGGTTAGCACCTCCTTGGTGGATAGGTTGCTTATGCCTCGGATTTCCTGCAGGTATCCAGAAGGGATGTTAACATGGAACAGGTGTCAGCAATGACTTGGTAATTTGGAGGTACTATAGTCGCCTAGGTAAGTAGATCGGCATGCCTTATTGTCTATCAACAGCAGTGGGGCTAATCGGACTTGAGAGCCCCTTATATGATATTTGAGCCGATTAACTTAGCCCTCACTCTCTAGTAGGCAGTCTCAGGCCTTGACCTCCATCTTAATGTTATGAGAGGTTTCAAATATCAGGGAGACTCAATGCCAAGTATGGATAGAAAGCCATCTTTGTAAAGAACTCCTGCGAGTAGTCTCAAAGGAACTGAGTTCCAAGGAGCAGGTCATAGCTAGGGTTATCTAGTACTATGATGGTGGTATTTAAAGTGAGCTTCCCAAATCAAATGGGTAGGGAAGAATAGGCCCCTATAGTTCAAGTACATTGTGAACCAGCCATGCCGTACTCCATATAATGAAGAAAGTCTGGAGCGATCTTGATGCGCTTCATTAACTTAGATGATATAACTTTCACAGGGGAGCCACTGTCAACTATAGCAAGGACTTGTTTTATGAACTTGAACTGTAACGCGGGTACTCAGACTTCATAACTGGCGAGGTAGCGTGAAAACATGGGAGAGTCATCAGAAGCAGAGTAAGCATTATCATATCTTTACTATCAACAGGTACCAAAACTTCTTCTTCAGGTATGATAGCTCCGAGATCATGAGAGGTTATGGAGGATCCTTGAGGTGTAGTATGGATGTCAGCATGGAGCTCCTCGTCCTTCATGTCAACGGCCCTTTTACCACATCCTTGGCAAGTCGTTTTCAGCAGATCTTGGTGTTATGTCTGAAATTGTGGCAGTAGTACATTGAGGTTGAGGATTCTTCTGTTTTTGACCACATGAACTCAAGAACAGTTGAAGGGACCCAAAGAGATTGCATTGTAGTGTAGGGTCAACGCAGAGTCTCGTTAAGTGCTTCCTTGATTTCCCAGATGCAAGTAAAACTGTTTATATGTCAAATCATATGCATTTGAACCTCAGGGAAGGATCCCAATTTTGATATGACAGCATTGATAGCATCATCCATAGAGATATGATTGGTAGTAACCAACGGTTGCTCTTGGGCATAGAAACAGCTGGAGAACTCTATGAGGCTTTCTCCTTTATATAGGTGGATACCCATGAATGCTCGTTTCTGGTTGGCCAGGGTCTGATTGATGCATAATTCATGGATTAAGGCCATACGGATCTGTTCCCAGGTGTTTCACACCCTTAAATGGAGAGTCATGGTCTCCCAGGAAGTGCTGTTGATGCAGGAGTGGATATGCTTCACCTTCTGCCATTTGATGGCCTCCTCCATGGAACTCGCATATGCATACAGAAAGGAGGCGATGCTTTCCGTACCAGGGGAAAACCTTTTCATTAATACTAGCTTTAAAGTTAGTTACAAGAGGAGTGGAGAGGGTGTTAGCACCAGGGATGGGTGAAGGCTCAGAGATCTCAGTCTCTGCATAATCATGGGCCTGTTGGTCTATCCTTCATCTTAGGTCCTTGAGGTCCTCTTAGATATCATCCCAGCTTTGGTTAAGGAGGAATTGGAAGCCTTACTCGCGACCTGCTCTTTTAGGGATTAAACGTCAGTGCCTTGAAGGTAAAGCTGACTCTTGATGGTGGTCAAACGGGTTTTGAGCCCTTGTCAAGTTTGTTTGAGCTGATAGATGAAGCTATTGGTAAGCTTAGTGATGGCGCTAAAGTTATCCCTTTCGTCTGACAATGCCTCAATGGAGACCCTAGGGTTGAGGGAGACTCCATCCATTTGGAGTTTGTATCCCTGAGCTACATTCCTCCTTTTCTATCATAAGACGTCCAAGGCTTCTAACACATCCTTTCTCCAAGGTTTCAGGGTCACCAGGAGTAGGTACCAAGGGTCTGAGGACCCTTGAGGTCTACAGGGACCTTTTGGTCCTTTAAGTCTCTCACGTCCTTCAAGGCATTTAGGCCCTCCAAGCCCTTAAGGACCTTCACTCCTGGAGTTGTAGTTGCGAGAGGACGGCTCCCAATAGTGTTGCTGCAGGGTCCATACCAGATCCTCAACTTGGTGGAGGCACTGGTTTCAAACAGTCCCAAGGAGTTGGATGTTCTGACGCAGTTGGTCTTCAAGGTAGCCATAGATCCTGCTATCTATCACCATGATTTGGCCTTGGGCCTTGTTGATTAATTGATGGTTATTGATAATGGCCTCACGTTTGTCTTGGACAAAGGAGGAGGCCACAGTGTAGAAAATTAATGACATGGGAGTGTAAGGTCAGGGTGAGCCCAAGTTGTCAGAAGACTTCATGATGGTACAGCCTAACTAATTGGACGAGGTAAGGATAGATGGGTGAACAAAGTTCCAAATGTAGCGTTTAATTCCCAGGATAAGTGTACCCACTGGCAGCTGAGCTGAGGTATAGAGGTCCTGCATGGTAGATGGCAGAGAAGAGGTATGTTAGTGGCTGGATCAGGAACCCATCTGTAGATACCATTGATTAACTGTTGGACAATGTAGTTAAGGTTCTCGCACTGAATTTGATACTGGTTTCCATCAACTGAGGTCAAGGAAACCTGGAATATGGCCCAGAATTCTTGACTCTCAGGCTACATGGGTGGCACTTCATACCTCAAGGTACTAATTCAATGAGCAACGCTTCTTGAATGATTAGCAGAATGCTCTTCAGGACTGCTAGTATTCTCCATTATTCATGATATAAGTTCTTAATTAGGACAGCTTAGAGCTCCTGTATTAAGCACCATTTCTCTTAGCGTAACAGTTCTCTTGACTGTCACTGAAGTCCAAAAATAGGCTCAAAGCTGAAATTTAGTGTAGAGGTCAAAAACGAAAAGCTTAGATGGAATTAAAAATACTTTATTGTGTTAGAAAGCGTCAATATTTATAGGGCGCATGGGGACATGGTGCCTCAGGGACCTTCGTGGCCCTGTGAGTTTAGGTTCTTTTACTGCCTTTCAGATTGACCACCTGAATGGCGCCCACTTTGTACTGCGTCGTCCATGTGACCTCAGTGGTCGGGCAGCGCCTCTCATGATTCAGGAAGTGTGATGGTATTCCTGAAGATGATTCATTAGATTCTCATATGTGTGATGCTTTTGGATTGAATCTAGTTTTGGTGCCTTCAGGATAGGTTCCATTTGCAAGGTTTGAGAGTTTATTAGTGAGGCTCAATTCAGCAGCAGGTATTTCTGCTTGCTCATCATTTCAAATCACAATAGCAACTACGGCTGGTTCTCTCACCAGGAGTAATAGTTTCAGTCAGTTACGCTGAGACAGTGGTGGCGATATCAATGGCCTGAATTTGGTAAAGTGAATCATTGGAACTGAAATATAAATTTCATGGTCGCGTTGATTTCATGCTCTTGGTATCAGGTAAAGGCAAATCTTGAAAGTTGAAAATGACCCATTGGGTCAAATTCTGGTTCCTCTCCATATTGAATGAGCTATTGTCATTGTAATTGTTCATCCAGAATATTGGTCTTCACCAGGTAGCCTTGGAAGGGCCTGGCAAGGAGCACCAGTTTTTAGTTTTGTTGTTTAAAAAAAGAGTGAAACCTTTGAAATTTATTCAATTATTAGTGAATGTAGCTCCAGCGGGGATTTCTCAGGGTTGTTCGTCTCAAAGGAAGTCTCTCAACAGAGGTACATCATTGAGGCAATCTCTGTTTGCCTTGAACAGACAAGATCCCTGTATTAATACAATCAAAATTCTCTAGTGAAAAATCTAGTAAAAAATAAAGGTATCTTTATTGATCAGAATTTGAAGATATTTATAAGGCCATGCAAGATTTTAGATCAAATAGGATAGACCTTGCAAGAGAATTTATATTGAGTCAGGTATGGAGATCTCCTGACTGGCATGGCATAATGTAAAGGCTTTTGGTGTACTCAGTCCTTCTTGGTCATGGCGGCAGTTTCCAATGACCTCTGAAAGGCAATATCTTTGTCAAGTGAATCAGCGCCTTTTTCAGGTAAATTGGTGTGTTCAGTAAAGGATTGGATTCTAAATGATATTTCAGAAATGCATTATTCTTATTGATTCTATCATCTCTTGAATCAGTAGAGCTCCACTGGTTGTGTTGCAGATCAATACGCATTCAAATTTCATCCATATGAATGCAATTCCCATTATTCCAACAGTTCCATTAAATGAAAATAAAATTGATCATCGCCTTAATAACAAAATTATTCCACTAAGTGGGTCTAAAAGAGCTAAATTTCTTAGTTATTATATTTCACTAAGAAAATTGTTGAAGCTACTAAGACTAATAATCTTGTAGCCTTCAAAGGACTGAACAACTATAAGGTTACCCAGATTTCCAAAAAATGGTTTTTTCTGTGATGGATGGGGTCTTTCCATATGGTCACTAAGCATTTCAGTATCAGGACTAAGATGAGGGCCCAAAACAGTAGAGCCTTTCAGAGGTAAAGTATTGAGTCTGTTGGAATATGGAACGGCTATTTATAAGGCCTTGAGACATAGTGTTAATGATACTAAAGGCGAGAAGAAGGTCTGAACTCTGTTAAAGGGTGGGGGACGCTATTACCTTATCAAAATAAGAAGAGTAATTAAGGATTATTTCATGACAAAGAATCTCAATATCTAAAGTATAGATTATTTTGAAGATTATAAAATTATTTTGTATTCTGAAAATTTTTTATGCAAATAATAGAATCCAGAATTGCTATAAGCATCTTCGCCTGTTTGTTTAAATACTGGGATAGGTGTGGGAAGCGTATAATTTGTCCTCATGGAGTCCGCAGACAACAGGCTATTGATAGGCTAATTTTGAGAATCTCATCCTCTGATATTCCCATCTAGACTCATTCTAGAACGGCTACGGTTTATCTGCTTTTTCAAAACTTTTTTGTATTTGATTTTGGGCTTCAATTTGTTCTCAAAGAGAATTATTACTTATTCATTCTGATCTTAAATAGTTTAAATTAATTAAATTAAGTTTAAGCATTACCTGTTTTCAGATTACCGTTTTTGAAAGACTTTGCCTTCACAACTCACATGTTTGCCCTCCCTATTCCCATTAGGGAAGATTAAGGCTATGTGGCGGTCATTCAGAGTCTTGAATATTACACTTTCTGCCAGGTGCTTCTGAGGCTGCCTGCAACTACATGTCTTTGCAAAGAATCAGCGATCTTTCTCCTCTAATTGACAAGATCATAAATGTACACCAAGTTTTATAATTTAATAATAAAAATAGTATAATGATGGAGTAAAATAAGAAGGATCCCCTAAATTTTTAGAAAATGAGACGTACTTATTGTTAAATGTTAAAACTATCTCAAACATACCAGTATGCAAAGGAGAGCACAAAGGACCAGTGCAATAAGATGAGTATAAGAATACAATACTCAGTAATAAAGAAGGGATGCCAAGGAGAGTGGAAGCAGATTTTGAGCTCCACTTCTCAACAGCTTTATTTTGATTACTTATTAGTTAGATTAAGCTCCTGATAAAATTTTAATATTATTAAAACTTTAGTAAAGTGGAAAGGGTAATAGAGCTGGATTTACCATATATAGCTTTGGACAAGATAAAACTGAGTTCTGCAAGAGAATGATGCATATCCCTAAGACATGACACTAGTATTAACCTATGTCAGATGGAGCCTAGAATGAATTAATTAACTATAATATTGTTTAGACAAAAGGGTTAGTCATCTTATTATTAAAAGATTTCTAAAATAGATGAGTCCTACCTCTAAACCTAAAAGAGAATCCAGCATGTTATAGACCATGACACACTGAATAAGCATGCCAACAATACCATGATGACCAGGAAAATTAAAAATGCTCTGTCAAGGCTCATAACAGTACAAACAATAAAATCAGAACAGCTAAAATGAATAATCTACGTCCATTTTGTTTTACTGCACCAAAATCCCCACTGCTTTGAGGGAGTAAGCCCAGCTGACTGGATGCCTTTGCATCCATTTCGCCTTCCCTGTGCTGAGGCTCATCACTGCCCTGACAACAGGATCATATTAGCCAAACTGAACGCTTTTGCACCCATTTCACTATCATTGTAACTTGCAAAAGATCCAACATTTTAGTAGTTATTTTTCTATAGCAATTTAGGTTTACTACTGTAATAATAGAAATTCCCCCAAACTATTTCTAATGATTTTGATGGTTTTAAAGCACTGCTGCTTGATTACTAACACAATTTTTTATTGTTACAATCCATAAGATTTTTGCTAAAATTCTAAAAAGAATCAGCCAGGTGAAAATCCTGACTTAATCAGTGGTCAAACATCTAATCTTAACCAACGAGCGGCCCTATGCAAAACTAGGCTTATTATTGAAACCCTGAAATTCTAAGCCGTTTTTACCCAAGGATTTGAGAACTTAATCAATAATTATAATAACTTAAATGATTTTTAAAACCAAGCATCCCAATTTAAACTTCAAATTAATTGAATCAAGAATTTTGCCAACTTTTTTGCTTATAAACAAACCACCCAAATTGGACCTTAATTATAACTTAACTATAAAACCAACTAATGATTTTAGCCACCATTCATATTTATAAAATCAAACCAACGAATTCAAACCTTACCTTTACCCCCTAATCAAATACCAAATTAATTTGGTCAACGTTTCACTTAAAAACAATACAACTAGTTTAAAGCTTAAATCTAACTAAATTGAGAATTTGATCTCAAAACCTCTGTTAATGATTACGCTAAGTCCTGTGTCTGGTTTTTCATTTCTTAGACAAAAGTGGAGTTGCAGTTGTCTATTGTATGGAGATAATAGGTCAACGAATGGTGTTTTTATGATAAACTCTGTAAGTTTAAAACAGCAGGCTGTATTTTATGTCACTTATGAACTATGGCTTTTTTCCTTATGATCTCTTTTATCAATATAATAAAAGTTCTTAGATGTGAGACAACAAGTAGTTTAAAAGTAGAGTTATTTACTAAAGGAACTCTGTGCTAAAAAACAATTTTAATGTCCTTCTTCTGTCAAATTAATACTTTAAATAGGGTTACTTTTGAAGCTAGCTGTATTATCACCCATAATTCCTCTAATTGCACCACCTCTTAATTAGTGTCTTTGTGCAGTATTACTGAGACATCTCTTCACATCTAGGGCTTCCTTTCATTACCCTTAGCTTCTCCTCTAAGGTTAATTACTTATGTTGTAAAGAAAAAGTTTACCAACAGCACCTCTTCTGATGCGTCTCACTATGGCTAAGCTGCCAATTTTAATCTATAGTAGCGCAGTGCTTTAAAGTTTGAACCACTATCTAATTTTGGTTTGATTGTAACTAATAAACACTAAAGTCTAAGTTTGAGTTGACCTGAGAGGCCCTTAATAATGGGTCATTAATATAGATACTATTAAGAAGAACTGTAAGGCCATGACTCCGCAGTATTTTATGTAGTTGTATTAAGTTGCAAAAATAATTAAATGATTCTATTATATCAGATCTATTATATTAGACTTAAAGCTAAAATTATAATAATATACAACACCTACTCTGTTCAAGTTTTCTATATAATACTAAGAATGGTGAGCAGAAATCAAATGCATGGAAATTCATTTTTAAGCAGCGGAGTAGCAATTAGTTATAACACTTGATTTCTAATGAATTTTAATCTAATCCACAAAGTGATCAAAGGAAAAAAGAAGATTTTTCAATCTTTTTATTGGCGAGAAACTTAATTACCTATCATTGTATAACTTTTGTTAGAGGCGTCCATATTTTATAACGCCTGTTGGACATTTGCCCTCTCAGCTGCAAAATAAGAATGTTTTGGGTCAAAATCAGCTGAAAGGGGAAATGTCAGCCATTTATGAATTTGCAAGGATCATAAGAGCGATTCTAATATTAATAATGATTTCATCAGCTAAAAGACCCTAATTGATTCTTGTTGGAACCTCACAAATTGGGGTAACACTGTTACAAATATTAAACGGGAAATTAGCACAAAGATAGGCAGTCAAACTGCCATGAGCCTGCAAGGGAGCTGGGGAGTCCATCGGCAGTTTCTCCCACTGCCATGGCCAATTCCCTTCAAACACCTAAGTGGGAACCATCCCCTTTTGTAGGCGTGGTGGAGGTCCCCAAGGTGAAATAATTTTAGCCAAAGGGGATTGGCTAAAATTCATTAAATTATTACCTCATGGGTACATATTGCCAACAGTTAACTACCCATCCATCTTTCAGTCAAAGTGAAGCGAGTATTCTGAGCTATAATAGGCTGAATGCACATATTTCCTCTTTGGACTGCAACAAGCCATTCCAACTTATTATTGAATCCTTTTGACCCCCAATACAGTTTAACTACTGATTGGGTGGATATCAAGACTAATCATTTTCTTTTTTCCCATGCTAATAATAAAAATTCATAAAAACCGAGTTTTATGGTGCTTTATTTTTATTTTATTTAAACCTTTATGGAATCCAGCGGTGTAAGGCATCAGCAAGCAGAAATCAGCTGGATTCCTACAAAATGGTGCTCACTATAGGGTCACCTGCTGCATCAAGGATAGTTGCTCTTGAAAATCAACTAGAAAGCGCTTTATCCCATCTTAAAGAGCTTGATCAGCGCCCTTGAAAACTCCCCCATAAAGAAAATTTCACCCCTGGTGAAGGGAGCATAGCTTCTTTTTTGTATGTCTATGAATCTGTAATGCAAGACTTATCAGACAAGCAAAAGATTAAACACATCTTCCCTTGCTTAAGTTGTTTAGCACAAGAGATGATAATTCCATACATGGAAAATATGCATACGTGGGCAGAGGTGAAAGAGGCTCTCTTAGCTGAAATTGGATTAAAGCCGAGTTTTAACATGACAAAAAACCTTTATACGCCTAAGCATGTATGAGGGCGAAAAAACTGTTGCTTTTTATGAGCAATTTTAACTCGCCGCTCAGAGGTTGTCAACGTCTAACATGCTAACCCTGGATGATGCTATCGCTGCCATGTTAACTATTTAGCTTATCAACCCTCTCTATCCACGCATATAATTTCAGTGAAACGTTACTTAAAAACATCCGCAACATAAAGGAGGCTCTGTTAGATGATGCTGATTTTCATTGTTTGCAACAATAAATGAAGCTGAGGTGAAACCATCAGATCTAACTATTGAGGAGCTTTCGCCTGTAGAACAGTTGAGGGTGAGAACACCTGTACCCACCCCCCCAGTGAAACCTGCTTCATCAGTGCGACTCAAAAATATCAAACCCTCCTATAAATCAGAGACCTATAAGGTAGTTGATATCATACTCCCGCACAAGCTCACAAAAGCTGCTGTGCCTTCCCCTCTAGCCATTTTGATAAATGCGCGCCCTAAGACTATCCAATCTCCTGTGGCCGTCTCCCCTATCTCAATCGCAACCTTGCCAGTTGTTGATCTTACCCTTGGGGACAAATCTGAGGAGGTTGAAGATGATGTAGGCTACTACTTATTGGGATCTCCCACGGAAGTGGAGGTCCCTAATCAATATAAACGCTGAAGTAGTAGACAAAACCACCATACCTGAGGAAGCGTACCTCACCAAATTTTAGGGTGCCCCTGAGTCATTAAAAACTTCCAGCGACAGTGATGAGTTCTTATCTGACTTTATTCGACCTCTTCAGCAGGTCCATACCATAAAATTAATCCTTGATAAATACCCTAAAACTGCTTGCAAATTAACCTCCAGTTTCTGGCTCAAGGAGGTTTTGCCTTGTCTCCTAACTTTGGAGGAACACTCACCAAGGTTGAAGTGGTCATCCAAAAAGTCCAGGCAATGGCCACCTTAATACTGGGTCCCCAGTTAACATAATCTCTACTAAGCACATCAAAAAGATAAAGCTGGCGCCTGATTTGGAGTACAATCAAGAGTTTGTAACTGGAAGCCCAAACAACACTCATGCCATTAGGGCATATTCTTCCCTTCTCATTTAATTGGGATGCCTATCCTATTGGCCCCTGCAGTGGCCTTGGACAACAACGCCTATGATATGCTCATAGGTACCCAGCTTTTGATTGAATACTAGTTTTAATTAAAATGAAGCAAAGTTTCCTCTCATTACTCAGCTATGAAGTCCCATTAGTTTTATCCAATAAAGAGCCCGGTAATAACGAATACTCTTGCATGGTTGATATCCCTTTTCAGCTATGACTTTACATTATAACACCTCTGGGTGCAAAACAAAAAAATCCTGATTCAGTTGATGCTAGAGACGGAATCCCTTTCTATGCTGCAGATGAGGTCTTTATTAAGCCTGGTGAACAACGCGTAGTTGACATAGGAATCATGCTCCAAATATCACATCACTGTTTATTGCACCTCATAAGTATCGAGGGCATTAGTCCCTTAGTACCTCAAGTATTGCCTGGTGTCCTCGACCCAGCTTACCAGAGGCCTATTAATCTGCTGTTGGGGGACCTCACCGCAAAGGAAATAGTTGTAAATAACACCTTGGAATTGCAGAGGCTTTTTAGTCACTGTGGAGGACATTGTACAAATTCAATCCATTGGCTCTACATTGGATATGGGCCTGCCAATGGATAAACTGGTATGTACCTTACCCAATGACCATATCTCAGATTAGCTGACCCCAGATGAAATTGACAAAGTTCACACACTATTGGTAGAATTTAGAGATATAGTACCCAAATCAGAGTATGACTAAGGCCACATGAAGGGCTGGTGCCACTCCATTGATGTGGGTGATGCCCATCCCATTCAGTCAAAACCTTACCACAAATCAAAGGTGGAAGAAAAGTAGATGATAACAGAACTCAAGCAGTTGCTAGAGGCGGGGTTACTAGTTCCTTCACAAAGCCCTTGGTCTTTTCCCCTTCTGCTCAAAAAAAGAAAAATGGAGGTCATTGGATAGTTATGGACTACCGCAAATCAAATAACCTCATGAAAAAGGATAGCTATCCTATCTCCCGAATTGATGAT
Organism: Massospora cicadina; assembly: GCA_022478985.1. Taxonomy (NCBI): domain Eukaryota; kingdom Fungi; phylum Entomophthoromycota; class Entomophthoromycetes; order Entomophthorales; family Entomophthoraceae; genus Massospora; species Massospora cicadina. The sequence continues at coordinate 6,054 of JAKSZP010009951.1, read as the reverse complement.
TCCCTGGCCCAACTCTCTGTCTCTAACTTCTTCACCGCCATGTACTTAGCCAGCGGCTATTGGCAAATGGACCTTTCTCCTCAGAATCAGGAGAAATGCGCCCTTATCTGTAGTGAGGGTCTCTTCCAACCCACACTATTACCTCAAGGGTTGTGCAACGCACCTGCCTCTTTCAAGCATGCGATGGATCATATTTTGCAGGACCTGAAGTTAACTTGTGTCATCGTCTATCTTGATGACATGGTGTTCTCAAAAATCTTCAACAAACATCTTGAACACCTGAAGGAGTTGTTTCAACGGTTATGTAAATCTAATATTAAGTTAAAACCCTCAAAGTGTACCTTCTTCTAAAGGAAATTGGATTTCCTTGGCCAAACCATTTCCCAAGAAGGAATTCAACCCATACAGGAAAAGGTCAAAGCAATCTCAAAAATGCCTCCACCTAAAAAATCTACAAGATATTCAGGTATCTCTAGGGATAATGGGGTATTACCATCAATTCATCCCTAAGTTTGCTCAACTCCGTGAGCCCCTTTCCCGCCTATTAACCAAGAATACTTGTTTTCAGTGAAGTGCTAAACAGAATGCTGCTTTTGAAATGTTGAAGCAACTTTACAAAAACGTCCTATCCTGAAAAATTCTGATTATAATAAACCGTTTATCTTGTTTACTGATGCCTCAGACTACGCCGTTGGGGCCATCTTAGCCCAATTGGATGAAAATGGTGTTGATCATCTGAAATCCTATTTCAGTAAAATGCTTTCAAAAGCGGAACGCAACTACAGCGTTACAGAAAATTAGTACCTTGCCATTTTGTTAGCTTTAAAGGACTACCTCCCTTTCCTATATGGGACCACCTTCTCTGTAGTTATGTACCATGCTTCATTGAAGTAATAACAGAATATGAAAGATTTTACTGTCCGGTTAGCTTGCAGGGCTCTAAAGCTCCAGCAATATGACATGAAGATTGAACATCGTGCTGGGACCCATCACATTAAAGTTAATGGGTTGATTCAGCTACCAGTCCTTCACAGATATTATGAGGCGGAGAGGTTACATGACCTCTTAATGACCCCCCAATGACTGGGAGGATGAGGATGAGGATGAACCTGTACAGAATATGTTAGCCTGGCACTCCCATAACACAAAAGTGGAGAACAAATGTTTTATAAACAGGTGGAGGCAAAATGGTTGCCTTACCTTCAGCCCTCAGAACGTATACCTGCTATCCTAGAAGCTCACTCCTCTATATGCCATGGAGGAGCAAAGAAAAATTATAAGTGAATTAAGGATCAATTTTATTGGGATGGATTTATGGAATCTATTGTTGACGTCTTGGAAGCCCGCCTTAGTGTAAGAAGAAATCCAGTTTCAAGACTAGATACCAGTATCAACTAAATACCCCTAAACAACCATTCCACACCATCAGTATGGATGTAGTAGGTCCCCTACCCCAGACTACTAGTAGAAACCGATTTATCCTCATAGACATTGACCAATTCACTAAGTGGGTAGAAGCCGTGGCTCTCCATGTTCAAATGGCCAAGTCCAAAGCCACATTTTTACATCAGATTATTTTCTCTCAACATGGCTGTCCTCAAGTACTACTCTGCAACAATGGTAAGAACTTCACCCCTAGAGTAGTAAAAATCCATGCCACATCCATGAAATCCCAACAACTTTTCTCAGCTCCATACAATCCATTTACCAATGGGATTGTGGAGAGAGCAAATGGAACCTTGGTTTCCGTCCTGTTTAAAATGGCCTCCTCTGATCCACTTCACTGTAATCAATTCCTACCCAGTGCTCTTATGGCATACCAGATTCTCTATAACCAGGTCTTGAAAATGTCCCCATTCCATGTCTTTTATGGGCGGGAACCAGTAATACCTGCCCTCTTAACTAAAGATGTATTCTCTTCTAGAGTTGAGGAACCTGAGATAGTCATGAGGAGATTGGCTGAGAACATCACCAACTCCAATCTGAGGCTATGATCAGTTTAACAAAAACGGTGACTAAAGAAGGGCAGGCTGCCAATGAGCTCCAAACCCCATACCTACATTCCAAGTGTATAAATGGTATAGTACTACCATAACTGCATCACTCCAAGAAGCGGTAAATTTGGATCAATTTGGGAGGGTTCTAGCACCATCACCTATAAAAGAGGCAATGAGTACTCCACGAAATTCTTGGCTACAGTGATTTCCATCAATCAGGTACATGGCCACTTCCTATGGCCTTATTATCCCCCAACATTCTTGAGGGAGGTGATGTCAGACATTTTCCCTCTCAGCTACAAAATAAGAATGTTTTGGGTCAAATCAGCTGAAAAATGGAAATGTTGGCCATTTACAAGTTTGTGATGATCATAAGAGCGATTTTTGACAATAATAAAAATTTTATTGGCCAAAAGACCCTGGTCAATTCTTATTGGAACCTCACAAATCAGGGCAACACTGTTACAAATATTAATTGGCAATATGCACGAAGTTGGGCATTTGAATTGCCCAATCATGCAAGGGAACCTGGGGAGTCCATTAGCAGTTTCTCCCTCTGCCATGGCCAATCCCCTTCAAACACCTAATCTGGGACCGCCCCCTTTTATAGGCGTAGTAGAGGTCCCCCAAGGTGAAAATTTTTAGCCAAAGGGGATTAACTAAAATTTATTAAATCATTACCTAACAGGTATTTATTGCCAACAGTTAATTCCCCATCTGTCGTTCAGTCAAAGTGAAGCAAGTATTCTGAGCTTTGATAGGCTGAATGTGCATATTATTAATTTGGACTGCAACAAGCCATTCCAAACTTATTATTGAATCCTTTCTACCATCAATACAGTTTAAATACTAATTGGTCAGATATTGTGAGGGTCGAGTTTTCTGTATTTTCCCACACTAATAAAAAAATCATAAAACCCAGTTTTTTATTGTTTTATTTTTAATCTTATTTAAACCTTTGTGGAATCCAAAGACATAAAGCACCAGTGATAAGAAATCAGCTGGATTCTTACAACGCCAAATATGACTATGAGAGCATAGGATGATATAATTATTCCATTAAAGGTCATTGCCACCAAAGGCTCTTTTTCTTAAATCCAAGGAGACTACTGCATTTAATGCCTGATGTCCTGCTCTGCCAATTTTACAATAGGGGACCTTGTAAGGTTCTATCACCACTGCACAGGGGATCCTCTTAATAAACAGATGTTTCCTGGTTGATCGCCTACAACATTATACATAAAGTAGGATCCTAGTACTCTATGAATGATATCAAAGTACCATTATTAACTGAGTCCATAATAGGTTCCTTTGACCATATATCCACCTTTTTTAGGTGCTTGAGGGGGGGAACTATTAGAATTTAACATATATGATTAAACTACTCGCTTTTAAATTGATTCACATTGAGTCAGACATTAAACAACTATTTTTGAATCCAACTATCTGACTAAAAATGGAAGAGGGGATTATTAATCATAAACATCAGTGTAACGCACAGGTTCTTGCCAATACGTGACAAATGAGTTGGGCAGCAACAGCCATGTCACTGACCACATGACTGATAGTTCCACAGAGAACCACCCTCTCACCTGTGCGATATTCCCTGAATTTCCTACGCATTTGTGGACTAGAGTTCCAGCGATGCTACAAGCAAGCAGTAAGGCCTGTCTCCAAGATAGTGCCACGAACAAGGCCAAAGCCTGGCTTAGCTCACTTGCAGAGCTCCTAATTCAGGTTATTCTTAATTAAATTTCTTTTATATAAAATAAACTTTAATTATTAAGCAAGAGAACTTATTTTTATTATGTTTTTCCAATTAAAAAAATGAAACTACATTTGCAGTTGCCATTTTCTCATTTTTGAAGCATTTTTCATGAGTTTAATATATTAAACCATAAATTAAGCTCTTGAGTGACATCCACACTTTTGCACGTGCAAGTCTAGAGTCTCACATAACAAAAACTTGGAGGATTTGAGACACCAGGCGTTTGATACTCTGGATCAAACCTCATTCTCAAATCCCTGAATCCTTACCTACGACTTCTGTTACTAATGGTTCTCATGATTGACTCAACTTCTAAAATCCAACCACCAAATTTGTGCGCAGATTTGAACCAATATTTATGAGGTCAATGTGTGTATCTGGCTGACCCCAATCCATCACATCACCCCCTTGTAAATCCAAAAACTCCTTGATCTTCTCAGGGCAGCGTGCACACTCATTGGGTGTTTTCCAGGTCACTTCATCTACCGGGTATCCCTTCCATTTTACCAGAAATTGCTGGTGACTCCTGAACCAATGCTCTTTCAGGATCTGGTAAACCTCATTTACTGGTTGTTCTCCTCTCGTGGGTACAGTGGCCCAGGCCGCTCTGGTCCTTGCCCTCATAGTTCTCAAAGCTGGGGCACATGGATAACTAGATGGGCTTTTGACTCTTCCAGGAGGTCCAATTCAAATGTCACATTGTTAACAACCCAGATCGCCCTATATGGACCTAAGAACTTTGGTCTGAGTTTCCAGTTTTTCATTAGTACCGCATAATTCTTCGCCGCCACCAATACCCAATCCCCTGAAGCAAATGATGGGTCTGGCACTCTTTTACAAACTGCATATCATATTGCCACACTGTGGCATGCTCCAGGTTGGTTTGCAATTTCCTTCTGATCTCGTCCATTCTTCTGAATAATTCATCTGCATTCTGGCATACTCCACCGTTTGATCCACCATCCAACGCCATATTGGATCCATGATTAGCAAAAAATGGTGACATTCCGGTCAACAATTGGTGGTGGTTATTGTAAGTGAACTGAGAGAGTCTAATCCATGGAACCCAATTGTCCTGCCGGTCTGAGATATAGCATCAGAGGTATTGCTCCAGTATTAGGTTTACCCTCTCTGTTTGCCATAAGACTGGGGATGGTATGCTGAGGCCCTACACGGGCGAATCTTTAAATTACTGAGCAGGCTAGACTAGAATTTAAAATACAAACTGGGGACTGCAATCTGAAATGATCTCTGCCATTAGGCCATGATGGGTGAATATCTCATTGATTAAAACCCCTGCGGTGTTCTTGGCTGAGAATTTCGAGGTACATGGGAAAAACTTGGCATATTTTGTTAACCAATCAATGACAACCATTATTGCATCCTTCCCCTGGATCTTAGGTAACCTTGTAATGAAATCCACGCCAACTGACCCACATGGCTGATTTGGAATCTGGAGTGGGACTAACTTACCTGCAGGCTGCTTTCACGAGGGCTTTGAGCATGTGCAAACCAAGCACTCCGCCATGTATTTTTTAAATTTTTTTGTAGTCTGGCCCAGAAGTACTTCTGTCGCATCAAGTCAAGCATCTTTGCAGCCCCTGGATGTCCCACCAGCGGGTGGTCATGTGATGCCTGCAGCACTTTCCATTGCAGTGATGGGTTCAGAACCCGTATCCGCAAGTGGTGACATATTATTCCATTTTTCTTCCATATGTATGATGCAGGCTGTGCTGCTGGCGCTCTGCTGTTTCCACCCATAACCATCGCACAAATGAAGACCTCCTTTGCTTTCTTCAGAACTCCCTCTCCAGTTCATTCTCCTCACTCACCATCATGGAAAATTGGTCTTTCTGGAACATGGTTGCTGTGTTATAATTCTCTGACTCAGCCTTCTCATATGCCAGCCCCACATCCTGGCTCAACCAATCTGCTATGGTGTTAATGGCTCCCAGATGGTATTCCACTCAGAAATCATAATGAGTCAGCTCCATGTGCCAATGGGCTTGGCGCTGATTCATTTTCCTGGGCTTTTGGTAATATTCCAGTGCCCGATGGTCTGTGCATACTATTAAGGGGTGATGGGCGTACAACAAGTGGTGCTTCCACTCCTGCAGCGCTGCAACCACTGCCAGTAGATCCTTGTCTTATATCGTGTAATTTTTTTCCACAGGGGTTCTTTTCTGACTGAAATAACACACTGGTGCTCCAACCCATCTTCCCCCTCCTGTAGGATACTGCTCCCAATGTGAAATTCGAGGCATCTGTTTCCACCACATAAGGTTTCCT
>JAKSZP010009950.1:0-34446 GCA_022478985.1 Massospora cicadina | reverse complement strand
AATATGGGCTTTCCAATCTGAATAGCAAAGAGGAGTAAGCTCTAATAGCACGGGTGTTGTTGGGAACTGCTGTTCTAAACTCCTGAGTACACTCAAGATCAGGATCCAGTTTAATCTTTTTGGTCAGCTTGGAGAGAGAACGTTCATAGGAGATCCCATGTCCAGGATAGCCCTAACCTGGACTATTTTAAATAGCAACCTCTACCTTAGTTATGGTCTAACCAAAGTTAGGCGGGGGCGCTAATACTTCATTAAAACGGAGAGTAGAGGAAAGCTTTTTAGCTGTATCAGGATAGTTATTTTTAATGGATTGTAAAGTGTGAACATGATGAATTGGTTGTATTTGCGAAGCAATAATCTAGTCAGCATTGCTAGCAGTATCAATAACCTCAGGGAACCCCAGCACTTGATTAAGGTAGGTTTCTTGAGGGATTAGGGCTTTATCTACTCATTCAGGGTTTAGCCAATCTGGTATACCTACTTTAACAGGGGCTCCTAGGACATAGTAACCAACGTCCTCATAAACCCTTCATACTCATCATCTGAAGGGTTGTCCATACACATTGGGTCAATATGAGAAGAGCTGTTGGAGGTGGAGGCCATAAATTTAGTAGCTGGGGGCCATCCACAGCGATGATGAATGGAGGAGAAAGTGGCTTAATTTGAAATAAGATGACGTGCTATGGAAGGGTAAGAAGCTAAACCAGTTAGAATGGCAGCAAGGGCATCATCAAGAGATAACATTTTAGCAAGTACTAGAGGCTGAGCTTCATCATAAAAATCAAAGAACAAAGGTGGTGGGCGATTCATTCCTTTTCATTTTGAGGCGCATAAAGGCCTGATTTTTCCTCTTCAGACTCTGCATTGAACCAAATTCAGCATTCAGCGCATCCTTAGCCTCTGACTATGTTTTAAGAGTGTCCATATGTGGGACCATCGCCTCTTGAGCCATATGACTTAGGTGAGGTAGGATTTTCTTGACTTTTTATTTGGTCAGTCGCGCCTTCCATGGCTGATTCATAGACATATAAAAAGAAGCAATACTACCCTCGCCAGGGGTAAACTTGTCTTTAAAGGTTTTAAAAAGACGCTGTTTGAGTACATCGATGAATCCCCCCCTTGGGTTGAGACCATCTAGTACTAATAAAAAGACGCTGTTCGAGTTTTTGAGGCGTAATAAGAGTTGGCTAGTTGCAGTTTAAGGCACCCAGCTGGGGGTTGAAAGCAGCAGGGAGGCTGTAAGGGTGAGTTCCCCCAAAACCCTCCATTTTGAGCGCTTTTTGTGGTGTATTACCCCCTATAGTGAGCACCACTTGTTGAAATCAGGGTTTTTAGTAGGCTTGCAGGTGCTAAATAGGCCCTTGTTTCAACAATAAGGCAGGAGAAGTTTGTACCTCAACTGCCAATTTTAAGGAAAGGTGTTTTTATTACCATTAAATATAAAAAAACTTAAAGCATAAAATATAGATTGATGTTATATAGTTTTATTTGTAGATGCAAGCAAGTTAAGAGGTGTCCCTTATACAATTGCACTGGTTTGTATATAAATAAAACCAGGGCTTGTGAAGTGAGATAGTTAATAAATACATTATTGGCTTCAAGCCTATCTAGAAATATTAAAGTTTTACCTATTGGAACTCTCAAAACTCGCCTTGCTTTGTCAGAATAGCCAATGGAGGGTTGAGAGTTGGTAAAACGAACCCATGAAGTAACGTTTTAATATGTTTAAGCCAATCACCATGAGGAAATTAATTTCACATGGTGTTACCCCCTCAGGGCCTATAAAAGGCCTGGTATCCGTGCTAGACTTTGCAGTGAATTCACTGTAGGATGCGGGAGACATCTGGATGGCTTCCCTGATGTATTCTGTGATTTAATATAATTTTATCATTACTTGTAGACCTATTAAGACGAAGAGAAGGAGTAATCACCTTACTCCAAGAGGCCGGATTACACCAAGAATCAGATATGCCTTTTTTATATTAGAAATATGAGTTACTCTCATCCAAACTATTTTTATTTTCTAGCCAAACAACAGTTTTTCTGACATTGACCACTACTACTGGAAGGGGAACAAACTGTTAGTCCAGATCCTCCACCAACTGCCAGATGGTTTGGCCAGTCTTGGCGTGTGCCTCTCAATATGCAGCCTCCACTACAGTGTGCCACTCCACCTCTGCCTTCCGGTAATCCTTGACCTGGCCACAGTGATGGGTCATATCAGCCACTTATTGAGAAGATGCCCACACTGGTCAAGCACCTTACCAATGATGCGGAAAAATTTGCATTTAATTGGTCAGCAAGCCCATCCACTCCGTGATGAGCTTTGCTTGTATGACGTTGTTTGTAAACTGACCATGTGAACTTCTTTAAAGGTGTTTACATTTTGGTCTACCAGTAGTTGGTTATACCAGTGTTGAGCTTCTTTGAACTTGACCAGTCCACTGATCTAATGTGTTGTTGGGTGAGGATGATCATAGTTTAACAGATTAAAGGATGTATATATTGGGAAATTATATTTATTGGTGACTGGTTATTAAGCTTCTTAATCACAATGGATATCACCACCTCCCACAATAAATGATATATCACATATAGTAGTCTTAGTTTCTGTAGCTTTAGCACATCCCCAAGCGTGCTTCATTGATGGCTTTAGTGTGGAGATGGTTATTGGGATTTCTATACAAATGGCCAATTCAGATGCATTGGATAACAGGAATCAATCCCAAAATGACAAAAAACCCAAAATTCTGTTGTGGCTCAAACCTGAGCTATAAGATGATCACAAACGAATCAACTGAAATATGTGCTGGCACCAAATCACCTGTTTGTTCATCTTTTAGATCTAAGCTTTGGCAGTTTAGATTTTCCTGGGAAATCCCCCCAATTACCTTTAAAAAGATGGTAGTGAGTAATAAACTTTACGCTTTTCCCCTTCTCACAATTTTGGAAAATTGTACATAATTGGAATTTGCCTCACCAGACTTAATAATTGGATCAACAAGACTTCTCAACAAAGTAAAACCAAGAAAAATATCCAGCACCCTTGGACTTTGGGTCAACTGGCCAATTTAGAACAAAGAATATGTGGTATCAACCCATGATCCTGACAAAACTGGTACTCCCTGCCAGGTTGCACCCCAAGTTCATGGTGAAAATTATAAAAATAAACAAAAAGCAAAATGGATAATAACGATCCAGTTTCAGAAAACTCCTCAGATCATGAAGCCGCCTATCGCAGCAACTGGGCAATCAACATGAATGTTGGCAATACCATGACCAACTGTGATATTCTCTTTCCCCCTTCATCAGAAGTGACCTTCCATGCTCCATCTGGTAGACAATACAGCTTACAACTATCTGACTTCTCTGAAGCTCTCCAGCTCCTCTTACTGGGGCCTTCGTCCCTGGGGCTGAGCCAATATAAGAAGAGCTCTTGCCACGCCAGCCCCTATGATGAACCTAGCTCAAAGTTCATTTGATATAGATAAAGTTGGAGCTGTACATACAGATTGCTACCTGCATCACTTTGTTCATCCCACCTTATAACATTTACTTCAAATATCTGGGTTCCATCATCAAAACAAATGCGCCACTTGCAGCTATCAGAGACCATACACTTGCAGATCATCCAACTCTATCAATATGCCTACCAGTTTATTAATAAAACTGAACCGCAATTGTGGAAAATTAGCAGTTTATTAGTGAAATGCAAGATGTGCTCACCTGCTTGGATCAAGGAGTCATGTGTTTCATTTGAACCGAACTCACAACTTGTTTTAGCCAACTAGAGGTTGTTATCCATAATCAAGTCAAAGATTGTACCAGTGAAGTATGATCCAAGTTTGATAACTTTATCACCTCTTTCAATGAACGCTTCCAAACCTTGAAGGAAATAGTCTACAAATTAAGGGAAGGCCTGAATAGTTTCTATAACTCCAGGTTCCAATGAGGGCCTGGTGAGCGTGGACCTCCCAGTTATGATGAACGTGAAGGCGAACAAGGACCCCCTGATCGTGATGGACAGGATGGTGAAAGAGAACTGCTTGGTCATGATGGACAAGATGGTGGACGGGGATCCCCTGAGCCCAGAGGTTCTCCAGGACCCAGTGGTGACCCCAGAATCCATGACAAATGCAATAGGCATTAATCCAACAATTAAAAAATTTTGATGTCCAATTAGGACGCGTTGCCCTAGGAGCCCAGTTTACTTAAGATGGAGTTCCCTCCTATTTTCAAAATTTCCTTACCTGTTCATCATAAACGTATTGGGATCTTGACCATCCTACCTGCTTTGGTACGTGGATTAGAATAAAGAGTGCTCACCACTGAACAACATCAACTCGACCTCCAAGCCTCCAATACCACTTTAAAAAACGAAGTATGCCAATTAAACCAATTTGTTGCCACAAAATCAGCTATCAGTGCAGCCCACGAATGAGTAGATTTAATAGTTGACGATCATAATGATCTGCGGAGACAAGTAGATTTACTTCAACCTCAAGCATTTTACAGAGATACCTCCTCTTCATTAGGTGAAAGCGCTGTACCCATATCAGTTCATGTCGTCTGTCCTCCAAACCCCCCAAGTGATACATTTAAACCTTTGTTCAAAGAGAAATATGTCCCTGGAGAGAGAAGTATTTTCTATTTCTTATATTGCTATGAAAGCTTTATGGAGGAAGCTACTGACCATCAATGGCTCAAAGACTTGACTAACTGTCTTGACCATATGGCTCAAGACATTATGGTCCCCCATCTGATGCATTGTCATACTTGGACTGATGCCAAGACTGCTTTGCTTCAGATATTCTGGAGAGACTTAACCTTAACCAACCAAAAAAAGATTTTTATGGGTATCAACCTTAATTGGGGGAAAGCTATCAGCTAATTAACCCACCGTTTTTACCTTAAAGCACAAACTCTGGTTGCAGGGAATCATCTTACGTTAGATGATGCCATTACCGCTGCATTTTTAGTGTTTAAAAATATGCCTAATATATTACTTTATCTTAAAGCTGTGAAGTCTAACTTAACGTCCCTCCTCCATATTAAAGAGGCCATATTGGAAATACTGAACTACATAAACCTGTCAGGCTGCCTCGTTTTAACACCAATAAGCCAAAGTCTCAAGTATTAGACGTTATCCCCCCAATTTGCCTACACCTGAATTATACTGCACTCATTGCAGAAGAAACAATCACACTGTAGCTGACTACTGCATCATTCAATGTAAGTCAGCAAAAGGCCAGTCAGTATAGGGCAAGAGGCTCCCTATGCTGACAAAAACAAGTGCCTCAAGGTTCTTGTTCTAGTTATAGCTGTATCCCCAGTACTTCAAGTTGTTTTGTGTTAGCTGCACCATTAGAAGTTGAAGTCCCTCTGTCTATTTCAAGGGAATAAAAACCTCCAGCTTTCTTACTTTTATGTTGGTCAGTTACCCAACCAAATTTTGGTGGTCAGCTCTTCTTTAGAAAGTCAATCCTTGACAGATAGAACTTTTAAATGCATTAAACAATCCCGAGCTTGGCCACAGCAGAATCCTCCACTTGCTTCACTGCAAATCCCTAAAGACAGTCTATTAGCTATAGACTCTCAATTTGGATCTTTGGTGGTTTGAGTCGAAGTAGTAGTCCATAAGGATGAAGTCCTGACAATAGTTTGACACTGTTTCTCCAGTTAACGTTATTTCCTATCATCTTATTCAAAAGATAAAAATGGCTCCAGACATGATTAATGAAGCTGAGTATGGGATGATAGGTAGTCAGTCTACTAAGGCGATAGGAGCCTATTCTGCTTTACCCCTTCGTTTCAGGAAGTTATTAATTACTGCCCCTGCCGTTGCACTAAAAATGATAAATACAAATTGATTATTGACGTCCAGCTGATTTGGGAGTTTAACTGCACCATCAATTACAAGGAAAATACTTATCTCTACTAGGGTATCAGATTTCTTTAATATTCAAACTTTCTATCAAAAGTAAAGGAGCCCCAAAAATGGACATGCTTACTTGAATACCCATCCTCCATTTTCAAATTGAGTACCAAGTATTAGGGGAAAAAACTTAGTTATCCCCAGAGGCTGTGGATTCCAAAGAGGGGATCCCTCTGTATACCCCTAAGTCTATTACAATACCTTTGGGCTCACAAGATATTGTAGATACGGAAATTCAGATTCTTACCCCTCCTGATCAAATTTTGGAGCTTAGTGAACACCCAAACCCTTTCATCAAGGAAGCGTTGACCTGCCTGCGGATTTTGGATCCTGAGTATAGGAATTATATCTCTATTCTATTATAGATCTGACCACTAAAATCTCCAGGTCCCTCAGCATGCCCCTATCACTTATGTAAAACTATGTCCCATTAAGAGTATTGCCAATATAAATTGTTTTGGATCAATACAGGATTTAGGATTTGATCCCCCACCCACCATAGCTTTGGTTAACAGTAGAATTGGGGATAATCTTACCACAAATAAACGCCAGGATGTCAAAGATCTCCTTGAGGAGTATGGTGATATTTTTTCTTGGTACCAAGTGACTGAGAAAATGTCCATGATAATTCGTCAAATTGAAACTGAGGATCACCTTCCATATAAATCCTGACCTTATTGAAAATTTAAAGTAGAGGAAGCTCAAGTGGCCCTAGAGTTACAGTAACAGTTGGAGGCTGGGTTACATGTGCCTTCCAAAAGTCCATGGACTTCACCACTCTTATTAATTTGGAAAAGGGATGGTGGTCACCGTGTTGTTATGGATTATTGCCACCTCAACTCTATACTTGCAAAGATAGTTACCCCTTGCCACATATAGATGATTATTTATGCTTAATGTCAAGATCCCACTATTTCTCCACTATGAATCTCGTCAGTGAATACTGGCAAATAGATTTGTCACCAGAGGATCAGGTGAAATGCGCTCTCATCACAAGTGAAGGACTATTTGAGCTCACTCAAATACCTCAGGTGTTGTGTAATGCTCCTGCTCCCTTCCAACGCGCTATGGACGGACTAATAGGCGATTTAAAACGCTCCTGCGTAATAGTTTATATTGATGATAGTACCATTTTTTGAGAACCTTTACTGAACATTTAGATCTCCTCAGGCAGGACTTTCAGTGGTTACAGCAATTGTCATTAAAACTAAAGTCGTTGAGATGCTCTTTCTTCCAGAGTGAGATGGATTTTTGTTCAAAAGGTCATCTTAGCTGAAATATCCCCAATGGATGATAAGGTCTTGGCTATTGCTACGATGACCCTCCCTAAATCCCTACAAGATTTACAAGTTTTCCTAGGAAGGAGGGCTATTATTGCCAATTTATACCCCATTTTGCAGACAACTCTGAGCCTCTGGTGTATCTAATGAAGAAAGGAATACCCTTTCAGTGGAAAGAAGAGCAACAGCAGGCCTTCAACCTGCAACGCGTCTCACTCTCTGACTCCCCAGTATTTATTCATCCTAATTTATGATAACCCCTTCCTCCTTTTTACTGATGCTAGAAATATTGCCATTGAGCCATACTATCTCAGCATGATGAGAACTTAGTAGACCATCCCATCGCCTACTACAGCAAGACCTTGTCTAAAGATGAACGTAATTATAGTGTTACAGAACATGAATGCTTGGTGGTCCTACTGGCCAAAAAATTTGATCCTTTTTATATGAGAAGCATTATACCATTGTAGCCAATCATGCTTCTTTACGTTAGCTACAGCAAATGAAGGACCCTGATGGGAGATTAGCCCAGTGGGCATTAAAAATCTTAAATTACGACTTTTACATTATCCACTAACCAGGGCCAATCCATCAAAACGCAGATTACCTATCTTGGCTTCCCATTTTAACTATAACTGACCCTGAAGAGTATTGACTATTTGACCTCCTAACTGAACCACAATTATGGAAGGACGAATCCCCAAGCTAAAAAAGGAATTAGCGAAAAGATTGACAAAATCTCCAAATCAAGAACGGTCAATTATGCAAACTTGTTTCTAAACAATGGGTGTCTTATGTAAGACCATTGGCTCAAACTGATGTCATATTAGAGGGACAGTGGAAAGTCAGCCATGGGGAATTCGGAAATTCTACCAATGTCTTAGTCTCACTGTTATTTGGAGGGAATGCTTGTTTCTATCAAGGATGTATAGGAGTCCTGTCTGGTATGTAAAAGCCAAGCTGGACCTAATTTCCGCAAACAACATCCAGTGGTCCCACCCTGTGAAACATTCTATACTAATAGCATTGATGTTGTGGGACCTCTTCCTCAAGTCTCCAATGGACATTAGTTTCTCATACTAGCCGTGTACCATCTAAACAAGTGGGTCAAAGCCATAGTTTCTCCCCAACCCTTCGCCAAGGCTACCACCACGTTTTTGTATAATAGGATTTCCACTTAGAATGGGTGCCCTAACATCATTTTTTCTGATAATGGACAAAATTTCCGCTTGATGCTGGTGAAAGAATTAGCCGACCTGATGGGAACCACACAGGTATTATCCACCTTCTACCATTTTTAAAACCAATGAAATGGTTGAGAAGGTGGATAATACTATAATTGCAACCTTCCAGAAAATTGCTATGACTGACCTCCTTCATTGGCCCCAATATTTGCCTAAAGCAATTCTGGCTTAACAGATTAGTTACAATCAAATTACTAAGATGTTGCTATTCCAAGCGTTGTATGGCAGAAATCCCCATATACCTTCCAAAGTCCAGGCGATGCTTGATTAAGCTTCTCCTAAAGCACCTGAAGTCTTTATGTGAAATAATGCAAAGGAAATCATAAGACTTCAGGCCCTGGCTGGCGAAAACCTGTCAGACACAACCAGTAGAGAAACTGCTCAATTAAATGGTAAGCATGATAATTACACGCCTTCCAACCAGGTGACTCATCTTATTCTACCATCACCGGCTGGGAGGTCACAGTTACAAACTGGGCACCAACTGATCAAGGCCTTATCAAGTCATATATAGACAGGGCAATGAACCCTCAAAAGTAGAGGTTGTTCAGGGAACAGTCATAAACCGCGTACATAGATGCTTTCTCCATCTGTTTTCACCCCTGAGCCAAGATCTAGAGGGGGGTATTGTCAGTATTCCTACATGAACATTCAATTTAAAAGCTTAAGCTAATGGGAATCGATCCTGAACTGATTAAAAAACCCAAACTTCTGTCAGGGTTCAAACCTGAGCTATGAGACAAGAAAAAGCGGATCAACTGAAATAATTGGACTGACACCAAATCTCTAATTTGTTCATCTTTTAGATCTAAACTTGAGCAGTTTAGATTTTCCTAAGAAACCTTCCCAATTGCCCTTAAAAAGATGGTAATGAGAAATAAACTTTACGTTTTTTCTACTTTTTTTTTAATTTTAGTAAAAATTGCATTTAATTGGAATTTGCCTCACCATACTTGATATCTGGATTAACAAGGCTTCTCGACCAAGAGAAGCAACTAAGGTAAGTATCCAGCACCCTTGGACTTTGGGTCAACTGGTCAATTTAGAACAAAGGATCTGCGGTATCACCCTGTGATACTAACAATGGTATCCATGGTGGAGCCATTCCATGACCTCATTGAGATGTTCAGTGGATACACTGACCATTCTATCTATTGATTGAGAGGATGCCCTAGGGGAATGAGCTCCATAGCAAGGGCTTATTTTACTCATATAAACTGATGAGGTGGAAGTGGTCAGGGGGGCTCCCCTATGTCCTTGGGTTGGGGGATACTTGTCCCCAAAAGATGATAGCGAAATAGTTACGACCTTAAATCATGCTATTTGATTCCTTAATTTCTTTCATGGTGTCATCAAAAGTACCCCTGCAGTGAGCACCAGAATGTTTCAATTGGGACTGCAACTGGGCAATATAGGCACAGGTATGTTTACACTTCAGATAGGTAAAATTGCTGAAGACAACGAAACTGTAGATAAACGTAAATCTTGACAGAATATATGCCTTTATTAATGACAAATTGGTAAATTTTCCATAGTCTCAGTAGTACCGCCTGATTGGAGATCCATCTTCAAGGGTGTTCTTCATATTGTGCAACACCATTTATACTCTTTTTCATGATGGTCCAACCATTTTAATACCCGGAACTCTAGTCATTCAGTTTACTCCCCAGATTTCATATCTTTTAGAGTTTTCTCCTAATGGTGCACTGATATCCAGTGGAAAAAATTTCTGAAACATAACATTATTTAGTTAAGGTCAGAACATTTTAGGGGTAGTCTGTTCATCCTTGTTATCATTTTCATGGGTATCAGTTGACGGTAATGCTTAAGATGATTCAACTGATTGATCATGATAATCTATAATTGAATGGAACAGAACTGGTTGAGTAACTGAGCAATCAGATAAAGTTTTTTTGCAAAAAATTAGGATTGTACAAATTATACAAAATAAAGCTTAATGTTAGGTTGATATTGCTAGTGACATATCAGATGGCGGACTTACATATAATTGATCTGCTGAAGGATATAGATAGTGGGACAAGGGTAAATAAAAGGTACATAGGTATTGGAGAAATAAGGGTTTGGGGCGATATCTTATGGCTGGCCAAACCCAAATCTCAACACACTTGAAATAAGTTATTTATTAGATCACAGTTTTATCACCAGATAATTTGAAGAGCCTAGTTCTTAGGTATGTGGGACTTTTACTCATTGTGGCAAGCGTGTCTAACTGAGTTGAAGCCTTGGAATAATACATATCGGGCTGTTCCTTAGCACACTAAAACGATCTAAACTTTGATGGCAATAATAAGATATATCCAAATCTTTAACTGTGATTCTTTTGTATTATAATTAGCAACACCAAAATAAAACCAATAAAGATAGAGATTCTATGAAAGATTTTCTACTATAGAATTATATAATATATATCTTGATGTGGGTAAAGGGTGCTTAAAGCAGAACTTAATTTATTAAATCAGTTTCTCTCATAAGGCGACCTTGTATTTGTAGCTTAGTTTCAGGGTTGGCAGAGCCCAATTCCTTGATTCTATATGATCTTAGGGTTTCAACCGCAGATAATATAATGGAGTTCTTGCTAGTTTATAAATGTGTGCTACTGTTCTGAGATTAACGGTGGATCTTGTTATTACTTTAACTACTGTGACTTTTGTGGTTGCATTGTATCTTGGTCATCTCAATCAGGTTAACTTTTGAAATAAATTGCTTCCAAATTTAGTAATCTGAACATTTTTTATAGTCAAAAAAACATTATTTCTCTTTGGACGAGGTTTTGGTATTATGCCCCATCATTGTAAGTAGATCCAAAATATATAAAAAGGGTTCCCAAAGGGCATTGTTTGTGATGTGCCCATACATTTCAATTAGTATATACTGAGGCACCCTATGACGTCATAGTGACTGGCTGTAACTTTTTACAGCTGACAGGGTATATAAAGACCTCCATTGTCAACAGTTTTAGACCAATCAAAGACTGTATAAAGGAAATCTGAAATATTATAGTCTATTTAATTGGCGGACGGGTTAGGAGAGACTCAATTATTATTTAGTCCAGCTATAATATTAGATAAATACTTTTATTACTAAAATCAGGGTTTTCTAAAGGAGTCATTTAACAAAACGAGGAATTTACCTCCTTTAGTTAAGCCATTTTAAACATTACCATCCCCAAGATGAGATCTAAGTAAAGACTTTGAGCTGCACATGAACCTGGTTAATGTAGTATGTGTGGTATCATCCTTTATAGAGTATTTTGTCCATCTTTTTTGAAACAATATTGGGAAGCCCTGTCCATATGGCTTGTATATTATCAGCTTATCCTACGCGCATGATGAAGAATATCACTTTTTATATCACTTCAAATATGTTAGATTGGATCTTTGGTCAATCTCTTTACATTATCTTTAGTAATTTTATATTATCGCTGCTGGCGTTCAGCTGAATCTTAACCAACTCCTTTTCTAACTCTCCTGGTATCTGCTAAGGGTGAATTCTTTCTATCCTTATCTATTACTGGGGCTAACAATTTTAGTGATGTGGCTTCTCTTACATATAGCACTTTTCTAATGAGAAAATTCCAAAAATTTGATAGTAGCTCAACCATTAAGTAAATAGATTTGATTACAAGATGTCCCGTCAAATATTAGATGACTATAAACTTCTATATGAATTGATGCAAGATTTCAAACACTTTTTTATGATTAAATTGCTAGAGGGTGTGTATGGCATGTTAAAATGTTGATTGAGTCTCACTAAGTACATCAGGTGTCTCATGATAGATGAGATAAAAACCTTTCATTTTGGAAATAGTAACTAAAGACATCCATGGTAAGTAATAACCTGGTTGTAAAGGTATTGGGTAATAAATTGACTTATTCCTAGTTCTTAAATCGGAGTTGTAACAGTATCCAAATTCCATCATTAGATTTTATCTAAAATGGATTTGAAGTCAAGCACATGACTTATCATTAGATCTTTTCCTGTTATATCAACTCCATTTCTATAATTTCATTGTATGATATTCAAGGATCCTCATCACAAAAGCACTACTACATCTTTAGTGAAGTGATTAGACTATAAATATTATTTGCTTTAAATAAAGCATTGATAATTTTTCAACTTTTTAGTTTATTTGTGTAGCTCTTTTGCATAGTCTAACTTTTACTAAATAATTATAAGCTTTACCGCATAGTAGTGCTATATGGTAGAGGTATAGTTAGATTGCTCTTTATAACATGTAGAAGTAGCAAATAAAGGGACCTCTCGAAAATAAGTGGTGCTCACTACATTGGTTTAATAGCAATAATCTAATCTTTATGATGGACCAAACTTAGGATTCTAATGGAGAGAAAAGTCAGTCTGTCACCTTTTCATGTTAATCTTACTATTCTTAATCAACTGGCATTAGAGGAAGTCAGATCCCAATAAATTCCTTAGTTTTTGAGCTCTGAGACTTATGTGTTCATTGCAGAGCAGTTGAAGCATATTGGGACATGTTACTTCAGGGATTATGGATCTTTGGCAATGAGTAATATGATCTAGTTCCAGCTAATTTTTTATTGCCACCAGTATCAGGACCAGCTGGTTCAGCAGTATGAGATACCTGGTCCTAAGACATAGTCATAAACTACAATAAGCTTATAGTGTGATGAACAGGAACTTTCCACATATTTATGAAAGAGTTAGACAAAAGGGCCCAGATAAGGGCCCACAAGAATTAGAGTAAGGCGGTGGTCAGATCCTTAGTCCATTGGCTCAAACAGTTATTGATATATTCTTAAAAGATGTCAAGAATGATACTGACGCTTTGGAAGATAGTCTATTCGCTAGAGAGAGCTTACAGGGAGAATAAAGCCTTGTTAAAGTCTAAAAAGTAGTCCATTTTGATTTACATCCAGAGTAACTTCCAAAATCTCAGTAAATTGATTTTATATTAAACAATATTCTAATTTTCAAAATTTTATCTATAAACTAGCCATTTTACCCGTGCTTCACTGTGGTGTCTATAAAATTTCAGATTTTTAATCTATTAATTTAGATTTTATATTATAAATAAATAAAACCACTCAGACAAATCTTATTGCTCAATCAAATCAACCAAAAACTACCAACCACTCAGGTAAGCCTAACTGAACTTATTAAAACAAGCAATAACTAATCACCCCTCAAAATTAAACTGTGTCCTACTGATTCGCACAAAAGCTATCAACCATTTGGCCAAACAAAAAAAACTATTAAATAAATCAAATAACACCAAACTGCTACCCAAAACATCTCTTTATACTTGAAATCATTGAGCGTGTGACATATCTTCCAAACTACTATCTAAACTACTACTCAACTTCCCAAAAGTATTTTATTAATTAGGTGAACCAAATTAGGCAGGTTTTGAAATATATAAACCTAACATTTAAATACCCATGCTTTGCTATGGTATTTAGTCTATCAGATATGATAAGCTCACATTGTAGCTTATAGGCTGTGCCAGCACTACTCTTGAGCCACTTGGGCTAACAGCTTTGCTGTTGCCCTCATGGATGATGAACTATTTTTTCTAAATACTTAATCTACTTAAACTCTAATACTGATTTCTTTGTGAGTTTCAGGTGAGCAAATACTTATTTATTA
Source organism: Massospora cicadina (assembly GCA_022478985.1). Lineage (NCBI taxonomy): Eukaryota > Fungi > Entomophthoromycota > Entomophthoromycetes > Entomophthorales > Entomophthoraceae > Massospora > Massospora cicadina. The sequence goes on along the minus strand of JAKSZP010009950.1, from coordinate 20,341 downwards.
GATAATATTCACCAAATTTCATTCACTCACCCAAATAGATTGAACCTATCATACTTGATAGTTTCAGATTTGATTTTATTTGCCAATTCTCACCCACTAACCCAAATATACTAAACTTATTTATATCAATTAGCTTCAGTTGAGCAATTTGGTGAATTATTATATAATATTTTCCGATTCTCACCCACTCGCCCAAATAGATTAAACCCATCAGGCTCAACAAATTCAGGTTTGATAAGCTTTGACAATTCTCACCCACTCACCCAAATAAATTAAGCCTATAAGACTCAAAGGTTCTAGATGTCAGTCAGTCAGTACATAGGTACGTCAGTGAAATTTTTTTATTAAATATTAGAAGCTGGATTTGCTTTAAATACCTGTTGGAAAATTAAATATGGAATCCTCCAATGATTTATAATTATTGAGATGAAATGGCTAATCCTGGCAGAATGGTTAATTGACTAAATTTTGTGGTGAATTATATGATTGTTGGTCAGTTTCTCCCTATTTGGGTTGAGCCAAAATTTAGTATTCTACCAAGTTGGGAAGTTAGGGTTGAGTGGGGCAATTGGTGGCCCCAATTTAGTTAAGGATCACCAGCAACTAATTCCAAGGATAATCCAATTAGTACATGTTGGCGGAATTTATGTTTGACTCCAACTGCCATTTGTGGTCTGTTGTGGGGATTTCCAGCAGAAAGCTGATGTATTCACTATTAATTATCCATCTATAATTTCGCTTCCTGTACTAAAAATTGATGTTGGCAGATCTGACAATTATGAGCTCAAGGCATCTGAGGTTGTTTCTGGCATTTTAAATTTATTAAATCAACCATTGCCCAATAAGGCAATTCCCAATCAATTGAAAAGAAGAGTCAAAATGTGCTATCAGCGAGATGCTGAAATTTTCTGAGTAAACCTGAGTGACCAAAGCTGTTTCTGGCGCATATAAACTCAACCCAAAAGTCAAATCCAAATTTGTTCTTTTATCTATACTAATCATTTATATGGCTCACCAGCGACTTAAGGCTGAGGATGATACAGAACTATTAATCAGTCATTAGGAAGGATGAGGCAAGAGGGTCAAATTCAGGGAAGTGAGTAGCGCAGCAGAAGGCTGAAAGAATGGTTGGCTGGATGAACTAGCAGAAGAGCTGATAGGTCAGCGGTGGGCACAGTAGCCTTTTTGAAAATAGTTTAAATACCTGGCGGTTCCCTTTCAAAAAATATCTCCCTTTGCCCAATCTACTTTTTGATTTAAGTTTATATCTTTTTCATTGGTTGGGGGTTGGGCTAAGGGATCCCCAAATGGCGCAGATGACATGCCAAGGGGTCAGCTGGCGCTGCTGGCCCGGTGCCTAAGACAAAGCACTAAGGGCAGACCAGTCTTCATACTGGTTGGCCTTCCAATTAGCAGAGCCTATAGTTGATTTCCTGACAGCACTTTTGTTGTTTTTCAATTATACTATGATTTGAGGAATAAGGTGGAATTTGTTACCATAGAGTCTGTGGCAGTGGCATATCTGCAGGCTTGCCTCAAATTCCCATCCTCTGATATTTCATTTGGGCTTATCCTAGACTGTCCATTGAGTACCTTAGACATTATGGAAACTTTTCCACATTGTTTTTTGTACTTTGAGAACAAACTGAAGCTCAGCATTTCAAGTTTTCCTAATTGCAAACTTTTATATAAGTTGATTTTTTTAATGGCTTCTGATTTGCTATGTCGCCATTTTAGCTCTACTCTCAATATTCCCTTTCTTGGCATCATTTATGTAACAATCAAGTTCATCTTGATCGTTGCATTTTGACTTGGATGCATATCTCCAAATCTGAGTCAAATCGTTTTTAAAAATATTTTTGGCTTGGTCATTTTGGGCGCTGGGTTGTGTCTCACCTGAGCTGTAGATTAGGCTTGTGTGAGCCTAATCAATGGCTTGGGTGAGGCCCCCAAAGGGCGGCCTTTATAAGTCGCGCCTGCTGACTCTGAAGTTCACTTCAGAATATAACCTAGCATTTCCTTCCTGGGGAGCATTATCGGTTACTCCCCAGATAAGCTCTAGTTGGTGGGCCCTTTTTATTATCCTTAATAAAATAAAGGTTGTTTTGGAGTTTGCATACCTCACATACCTGTTGGTCTTTTTTTTGTGTTCAGTTTTGAGGGGCTTTCGTGTAGTTGAGTCAGACCAACCCAGAGGATTTGTTTAACCAATGAGTAGAAGGCAAGGTTTGGTGCTGTCAGTACCCCAAACCTCTCCCTACTCAGTTAGACCACTTTGGTTGCTTGTCAGTGCGCCAAAGAAACATTTAATATAGGTGTTTGGAACTGGGGTTATTCCATCTGTTACATTATTCCAAATTTAAATGTGCATTGCACGCCTCCAATTCCCAGTTCAGCTGACCTCATTGGTCACTTGGTCCCAGTTGTCGAGGAACTGGCACTGGTGGGATCTAGTAACTGATGGCCAACCATGGATCTGAAGTGACCACAATTGAAAATCACAGTGGGGCCTTCTGATCATCAGAGATTCAGTTGGCACTTAGGGGATCTGTCCCAGCAGGGCTCCATCACCCACAGATGGTCCACCCAGAAAGGGGATGGCTGTCCAGCTGCGCTGTACCACACGCCCCTCTCACACTTCTGTTGGAGATTGCGCCTTCCTGGTCAGGATGGGAAGGCCATTGCCAACAGGAGCCTGGGACGGGGTGTGCAACACAGACAAGTGCTGGGGGTGCATCCTTGGGTGGGGCCAACCAGCTGCGCTGGACTGTGAGCCACTCTCGTTCTTCTTTTGGCAAAAGAGACTTACTGGTCAGGACGGGAAGACCATCGCCAACACGAGCCTGGGAGGGGGTCGCAACACAGCCACATGCTGGCCATGTGTCCTCATGCCAGGTGGGCTGATTCTGGTAGCCCAGTCCTGATTCGCCCTTGCCATTTACATTTTCCCTCGAGGAGCCCAAAATTTATCCAGGCTAATTTTCCTGGGTCTTGAGGTAACTAGCCCCAGGAAGCCCTCATAATGGCGGCTTCCACTGTGGGGCCCCTCTTTGGGGAGGGGCCCTTCTCTAGCAGGGGGTAGTGTAATGATTGAGTACGTCTTGATTGTTGCATTTTGACTTGGATTTGGAGTTTCCAAATATGAGTTGAATTGTTTTAAAAAATATTTTTGGTTCAGACATTTTGGGCGCTGGGTTGTGCCTCGCCTGAGTTGTAGATTAGGCTTGTGTAAGCTTAATCAATGACTCAGGTGAGGCTCCCAAAGGGTGGCCTTTATAAGGCATGCCTACCAATTCCAAAATTCACTTCAGAATATTAATCCTAGCATTCCCTTCCTGGGGAGCATTGTCCATTGCTCCCCAGACGAGCTCTGGTCAGCGGGCCCTTTTTATTATCCTTAACAAAAATAAAGGTTGTTTTAGGGTTTTCATACCTTACATACCTGTTGGTCTTTTTTGGGTGTTTAGTTTTGAGGGGCTTTCATGTGGTTGGGTCAGACCAACCCAGATGATGTGCGCAACCAATGAGTAGAAGGCAAGTTTGGCGCTGTTGGTGAACCAAACATCTCCCTACTCAATTAGGCCGCTTTGGTTGCATGTTGGTACACCAAAGAAACATTTAATATAGGCGGTCAGAACTGGAGTTTTCCATTCAAGAAAATTTGTGTTTGAAGCTCCTGATTTGCTGAGCTTCAAATTGCTATGGTTCTTGACACTCTACTATTGCGTGAATTTGCTTCAGCCTCTAATTCCATGTGCCACCATTTGTCTTGCCCAACAACATTTTCACACTCAACGGAATTCATATTTGCATCCTTTGATTGACCAATACCCATTTCATCAGGCCTTGCCTCCTCCACTCTCAATTTTATTTAATTTGACATCATCTGATTCATCAGAATACTTTTGGTTGCTCATTTCCCTCATAGCCAGCATTTTATTATCATTAATATTATACTCTATCTACGCCATATGGAAAATCAGGGCTATGTGGCAGTCAGGCAGAGAATTGATTATAACATCACCCCCTCAGTGGAGAGCCCCTGCGCTCCCAGTATTCCTCAGCCTTCTGGGGACAGTTGTTACAGTTGATGGTTGTTTGTCAGGAGGATTTTTCTATTGGGTAGATGAACCATTTGATCAGGTACCATCGCTTTATGTAGGAGATCTTGGTATCTAAGGTCTTTCCAAATCATACACCGCCTCTTCCAGGTTATCTGAATAGACTTGCTCTGTCTTTGCTGATACTAGGCATTCAATTTCCTAAACTGAGATACATGTAGAACCAGATGGGCGCAATATTTCCAGAATTTCAGTTAATATGTCACCTCATTCACCTGGAAGATAATCTTATATGGCCCTAGGTTGACAGGCCTGAACTTATGACACTTCCCAGGGAATGAGAAGTGTTTGGCGTTGATCATCATGTAAACCCAATCTTTGAGTGGTGGAGCCTCGGATCAATGCATTTCCAACTTCCTCTTATGGGCCTTAACAGCCTTCTCTAGGTTAAACTTCAGCTTCTTCAGAATTTTTTTCATCACAGTCACTAAATCATCTGCTGCAGGGTTCATTCCCACAGTGTGGCCCTCCATCATATGTATGTGGTACCTGCAGTTTACGTAAAAAGGGAACATACCCATCAATGAGTGTCTCAGGTTGTTGTATATGAGATGTGCAATTGTCAGCCAGTCAATCCATCAATCTTTCATGTGATGAAGTAGCATCTTGAGTACTGTTTGAGGGTCTGATTGACTTTCTTCATCTGTCCATCAGATTGTGGATGATATGCGGAGGAGCAAAATGGTTTGATCTTCAGATTTTCTAATAGTTGGTCACAGAACCTAGAGAGGTTTTGTGGACCAATTTCTGAGATAATCTCATCTGGGAGTCAATGTTGGGTGAGGTCCTCCCTTATGAATAGTTTTCACCATGTCCTTTTCTGTGACCTTGGAGGTGCATGGGAAGAACTCTATGTACTTTATTTTTTAGTCTACTACCACCATAAACACTTCATAACCCTCAAATTTTAGTAAGCCCAGTAATAAAATCTACACTTAGTGAAACCCACATCATTTTATGCAATCTGCAGTGGTATCAACTTCCACGCAGGTTTGTCTTAGAAGGGTTTCAATTAGGCACATGTAAGGAAGAATGAGGTATATCCTATTACAACCTTCACTAGACTGACTAGGAGTAGTTCCAGCATATCAGTTCTATTATCTTCCTGATACTAGGGTGCCCCGCCAGAGGGTGGTCATGGTGCAGCTCCATGACCTCAGTTTGAAGCTTGAGCGTCAGGACCCATATGTGTTCTTTGTATAAAATGAGGCAGCTTCCTTCCCGTAATTCTTGTGGATGTTGCTGGGATCCCCTTACTTGATCTACCTTATAACCTTATACCTGATTTTAATAAGTTGTTAGGCTATCCAAATCCCTTCAGTTAATTTAGAACGTTCTTCCTGTATCGCCAAAAACACCTGATGGAGGGAGAATGGTAGCCATGTTAAATGTTCTGAGCTTATCATAGTGTAAATCATCTTTGGATCACAAATAAGTAGATTGGAAGTAAGTTGCTCCCCTAGGCTTATATTCTGACTTGAAATCAACTGAGACAGCTCTAGGTGCTAGCGGGTTTTCTCTTACTCATCCTTTGGGGGCTCTTGTGGAACTCTAGAGCCCTGTGGTCAGTCCTGATCATGAACTGATGATGCATGTACAACAGGTAATGCCGCCACTCATCTTGAGCTGCAACAATTGTCAAAAATTCCTTGTTTTAAACAGGGTAGTTTGTTTATTCTGGAAGCAACTTCTTGCTGAAGTAGCATATCAGGTGCTCCAACCCATCCTCTTTAGTTTTTAAAAGGACTGTCCTTATGGTGAAGTTGGAGCGTCCATCTCAACAATGAATGGTCAGTTGGCGTCAGGGTGCTCTATAACTGGCACTGTGAGAAGGACGTCCTAGATGGCCTAGAACGCTATCTCTTCCTCCTCTCCCCATTATAAGGGACTTGCAAAGTCAGCCAGATAAGTGAGGCAGTCATCTTTGAAAGATCCTTGGTGAATATTCTCAGTATTTACCACCCTTAGAAAGCTGTGCACCACAATCTTTTCTGTGGGTGCTGATAACTCCTTCACTGCTTTCAAATTGTCTAGGAAGATAGCCGCTCCCTATTTCAATACAACGTTGCTCAAGAAGGATATTAATTTCTTGTAGAACTAGCATTTAGAAGGCTTCAAATGGAGGTTTGCTTTATCCAGCGCCCTAAGAACTTTCCTAACGTTCTTCATGTGGGTTTCTCAGGACTTAGAGAATATTAAAATGTCATTCATGTATGTGACACAGCATTGTCCAATCAAGTTGCTGAACACATGATCAATAGTCCGTTGGTAAACCATTAGTGCATTCTTTAGCCCAAACGGCATAATCAATTACTCATACACAACAAGGTGACATTTGAAAGCCGTGTATTGTTGACGTTCAGGTACAATTAATACTTTGTTTAAGGCATCAATAGATCCAACTTTGAGAACACTTGGCTTTTCTTGATCATCTGAGAGATTCTCATCATCAATGGGATGGAATATGAGTCTATTTTGGTTATAACATTCAGTCAGCGGTAGTCTGCACAAGGTCAGAGCTCGTCGTTGGTCTTGGGAATCAGGAGTATAGGGGTCACCACAGGTGAATATGAAGGCACAATCATCCCTCACTACAAAATGTCTTTCACATACTTGTCCAGGGCTTCCTTCGCCCTGGGGTTCAGAGTTTACATTGAGCTTCCTTTTGGAAGTTCGGGCGTCCCCTTTGAACTTGAACTTGAATGTGAAGAGGTCATGTGGAGTGCAGGTAGCGGCAATGTTACTCTGGAATAGTTGTTTAAATCTCTAAGCTCTTTTGATACCTTTTCCATCTCTGTAACTGGTGCATAGAGTTCACGCCAGGCCTGCTTCTTCCCAAGGTAAAGATTTTAATATTAGCTCCAGGTCCTTTAAGTGGAGCATCACCCAGAGCTCCTTAACGTCAAAGTGTGTGAGTACTTGTGACACCACCTCATACACAAAGTGCTGGGGTAGGTAGGTTTTGATTGTCTCTGAAGGTCTCCAAAAATGGTGGGTTCACTGCTGTAACTTATACATCAACTTAATCTCCCATCATTCAGATGTATTTGGTGGTATCCATGAGAGTTAGTACCCTTTTATAGCATTAGTCTCTCTGTCTTATAGCTAACATCAAATCAGAATAGTTTTCTTCAACCTCAGTGTCCTTCTAGTGCCTGTTAAATTTTAGGCCTACTTAATTTGGGCTGGTTCTTATTATTAAGATAAGTTGGAGTTTTGAGCGTCTATTGTGAAGAGACAATAGACCAGATGGTGACAACAGTCAAGATATAAACTCCTTGGGAAATAGTACTTCAAAGCTGCATTCTTCTGTTGCTTATTTGGACAATGGCTCGCAGCCCTAATCCTTCTGATCTAAAGTAATTTCTCAACTTAATACAATGGAAAAGTATAAAATACAAAAAGCTTGTATATTAGACAATTAATCTGCAGTGATAAATGATTGTGTTTTATTAGTATCGACTTGGAGATAATTTTAGGGTTTTATGTTGGCCACATCTTACCCATGAAGCCTCATTTCTCAATGGCACTTAGCCAGAGGGACACGTAATAATTTTATCTAAGGGTCTACAATCCTTTCAACTCTGGGGCTTCTCACACGTTCTCAGGGTCAGTGTCAAACTCATAGATATCTAAAGGTAGCATTTCACATGTCTGAAAATAGCTGAAATGATGCTCCTCTCAAGCATTTGGTAGCACATACCAAGTCAAATTATACCTCTAATTAGTAATTTATTGATCAAAAACTTAATCAAAATTAAAAACTAATTTTGACATAGACCAACAAAACCCACAAGCTTGAGTCATTAGGCCAACGTAATTATTAAATCCAACTTAACCAAAAAAGCCCTTGGGCCCATGTCATCATAGTTTTATATTATTTAGTAGAATTGCTAGGCCACAAATCCCAAGTTTAGATATACTTAGGATATTTTTGGTCCATAATCACTGATAATTTTCAATATGATACATAAAAATTAGCATCAACTATTATTATTTTTTCCCCTATCAAATAACCCAACAATTTAGGTCCAGTCAACCATTCAACACTTCCCCCTCCTTGACTGGATAAAAGAAGAGGGTGTTTTTTTTCCTTTGTCACATAATCTAATCTTTTTTGACCTTCAGAATATGATGCTATGTTAATAACCTTTTGGCCCTGAATTAACTTTTCTTCTTAAATTCCACACTTAAATGCTGCATGCTACAGTTAGATCAGGCGTTTTTTGTTTCTTAGACTGGTTCAACTAGCTATGCTTCAATATTTTTCAGAAGTTTAACTTCTACGCCCGCTGCAACTTCAGCAATCCTTGGAAACCCCAAACCATCCCATTTGGCTTCAATCTCACTCTCCTCCCCTCCCAAAAAGAGTCATTTGGCTCCAGTGGCGATGAGGCTTTATAATTCATAAGTCATATTTATTTTCTTAATTGTTATTGTTATTTTTTTAATTTTATAAAAGTTTTATTATTGTTTTTAATTTGCTTTATGTTTTATTTAATTTTTATTTTCCAAGGGTGGTTACTAGGCTGGTAAAACCCCCTTTTTTCTCTTGTGAATCCAACTTTTATAATTTAAAAGTGATTAGTACAAGTCCAGAGAGAACATTTGAATGCCTGTGGAATACTGCACCTATAAATCAGTACACCATGGCCATATCACTTAGCGTAAGTAGCCCTTTCCACCCATCTGTGTGAAGCACAAAGAGATGGATGGCTGATTGCGCTAAATATGCCCTAATTACAAAGTATGCTAAGATGGATGCACCATCCAGACAACCTCCTGTCAACAAAGGCACTATTGATAAATTGGCAGCATGAACAAACAAAAAAAATGATTGACCATGAATAAAAAACATGAAAACATGGTGATAAGCACAGCAAACGCAACCTGTCTCCCAAGGATAGGTTTCTGCCAAAAACCTGATGATTGATGCTGACCTTGGAAAGTGCAAAGCAACGCCAATAATAGCAGCGTCAGGGATATTCTCCACCAAACCTCAAATAGATGAGGTGATTGGGGCCTCGCAGGAGGGGTTTTTTTTGAAAAAAAAAAAAAAAACCCAATGAAGTTTTGGTCAGATCAAATACAAAATCTGATTTGACCAGCGGAAGCCAAGAGCCCAGTTCATATGAGCAACAAAAAAAATGTTTGCTAAGGAGATGTGAACGTATCAGATAATGATCAAAACAATCGCCTAAACTTTTTGTAGACAAGTCCTGACATTGGCCAGTCAGGGGGAGAACAGTCCCCAACCGCAATCAAACAGACAAACTGAGAAAATTTGTCAGGCATGATCCCTGATAAACCATCAAATGCAATTCTCAACAAATCCAAGTTGACAGCGGGGGCAGAATCAGCCCAGAATCAATTGACAAATCAAAGAAAACTGTCAGTCACAACCCCCGATGAACCATCAGGTGCAATCCCTGACAAATTCAATATGGCAGCAGTGGCAAAATCAGCCCAAAATTGATTGGCAAATTAAAGTGAACCGTTGGTGATGATTCCCATTAAGGATAAAGGAGCATCGGGCACTTAATCTGAAGGATCAGAATCCCATGAAGGTTCATAAAAAAAGTTCAAATATCACTGGAAGGGGCCATAACCCTGACAGTGGTCAAGTCAATGACTAGAGCCCTGGTAAAGTACACCCCCATCCATAAGGACATGTTAGCCCACCACAGAGTGTCTTCACACGAAATCAAGCAATGGGAGACCCTACAGTTCCCATATTCAATGGCAACCCAATGGATCTCCAAAAACATTACACCAGCCATTGTGGCCATATGGTGTGAACGCAAGTTTTTTGCCAGGTGGCCAAACAATGGCTCAACACTCAAATATCATTCGAGATGGCATGCTCTTTAAGGCATCATTAATCTGAACTGAAGACGCCCTTGAATGGATGAAACTCCCCATGGAGCATAAAGTGACCAAAGCCACAGTTCAGGAAGATTTAAAACCAGCGGATGCAAAGGCTTATATGGAAGATGGTATTGACCTCCTTAACATGATAGAATACAATAATTCCATAATATCAGTGAGATCTTCCCAAGCCATCGGGAGCTCAGGACTCACCCCAACAGAATTAACTAACTACGCAAAATAATTCCCAAACATTTTTGACCGCCCTTAAATGAGCTCAACATACCATTCCAGTTGACACCTCACTGGAATGGTATAACACCACTTTCTCCCCAGAAGAGGCTTTATGATGGATTGCGGCTGGCTTTAAGGCCACTGAGGCCCTACACTGGTCGTACACCCAAATCCCACCAGCCACTGCATCAGACCTGGTGAAAGTGGGCTGGACAAAGGAAAAAAGCGGTGAAGTGGGGACCCTTCCAGGACTGGTCGCCGGAAGAGGCCAATAACTGGTCCACTAATAGATTCGCCCTGCTGGAAATGAAATACTGGTTCTTCACGGGGGCCAGTATTGACCAAGTTTGTGAATGGGCGGATCTGGGATTCACAAAACCCATCCATGAAACCCTCTGAGGCTGACCGTTACCTATCAAGAAATGGAAACTCTGGCACAATGCTGCCACACTAGCTGAAGCTGCAAACTGGGATACAGCGTATTTCACCCCAGAATTGGCCCAATCGTGGATGGAACACAAGATTTCACCACATGCAGCATCAGCGATGAAAGGGTTCATGACCCTGGACCTGGGCCATGAATGGCTCAAAGCAGGGATCTGAATCAAAACCATCCATATTGGAAGCAATAATTCCCAGAACTGATGATAGCCACCCCACATGCCGCTGAAGGTTTCACCCCTTCCAAAGCTTACAAGGTGTGAGGATGTAGTTCCAGCTGCCATGGCATGAATATTCACAGATGGTGGGTGGAACAGAGGTATGGTAAGATACTGGTGCCAGCGTAGTTCAATTATTCTGGAGGCCCTCCAGAAATACCTGCACCTAACATGCAGTCCAGAAAATGCCCTCAAATGGTAACAACTGGGATTTTTGACAAAGGATGCCCTCAAGTGGCAAAGCCTTGAAGTTGTAGCACAAATGACTAGGATCATTAATCAACGCAGTATCAGCATATGCTAAATAGAAGCATTCCGCAATCAAGGATTCAGCATTGATGAGTCAGTAAGCTGGATAATGAAGGGGAAAACCCCTGCTAATGTACAAAAACCTAGCACAAAATCAGATTCAGTCAGCGCCGCGGCAACCCATACCAATGATAACACATGGAATGGGGCTGGAAGCCATATCAAATATATCCACCAGTTAATCAGAAGAGGCTTCACAGACCATCAAGCGCCTAATCATATCTTAAGTATGCAATATTATCCACCTACAGCTGGTGGCGGAGGAGGAGTGGTCTGACCTGATAATGGCGATTTAACAGGAGCTCAATGAGGACCTAGCAGGAGGGGACTTCAATCACCACTGGGTGCCCAAACAGGGCTATAAGATATTGTGATCCCAGGCAAATTGGACCGTAAAAAACTCCTGAAGATTGGAATCAAATATAAGGGAGTCTACCTGCAAATGGAACCAACTAAGATATGCTAACCAAAATGCATGGTGGGTGACATTCCAAATCCTCCTGACCGATCAGGAGAGGGAATGGGTACACAAAGCAATACAGACCAGACTATCTTACTATGGGGAAGTACGAGAATTTTGGCAAGCTGGTGGTGATTACATCGCAAAGTGCCTTCACCCCCAAACAGATGAAGCACTATATGAACCAGCCCCATGGATGAAGTCAAATAAAATTGCCCTACTTCAATTCATCCGCCTGCCTGGCCTAAGCAGAGTTGTGTATGTAGAGCAGGAAGACGCTAAGCAAGTATGCTGGTTCTGTTACCAGACTGGTCATACAATGGCCCAACTTACCATTGTAAAGGAAAGAACTCTTGAGTACAAATATAACCTTGTCAGAGGGATTATAAAGGTCGGTGTCAAAACATTCCTTCACCCAAAACCCAAATAATGAATCCCATGGAATCTAATGGAGTTTGCAGACATGAAACACCAACAGCAAGAGCTGGACCTCACCCATAGGGAAGCATGAAATTAGAAGTGGCTAAGTGACCCAAAGTGGATGACGAGCCCTTCATCAACCCAAACCCTGAATCATACAGAATGGACAAAGGAACAAGCCCCAAACTGACGAAGCCACGTCCATCCCAAGCAGAATGGATTATCCGCAAGGAAGAAAGATGACAGAAGGTGAACCTGAAAAAATCCCCCAAGAAGGGATGGGCAGCACAAGATGCCACTAAATCAAAACCTAATCCTTACATGTTAAAAGCAAATCAGAGTCAACTTGGAAATTTTCAGCAAATAAACCAAAGGAGACTAGCAACCAAGCAACCAAATCGATAAAATAAGCAAAATTTGCCAATAAGGTTCCAACCAAGAAGACCAGTTTTGCTGAAAAATCAAACGAAGGGGTGGGAACCCCATCAACAGATGAGGGGGAATCTGACACTCCACTAGTAGGGATGATGGAGCACCCAGAACTGGTAATTAAACCATCCCCATTGTCCATCCATAGGGAGATAGGGATGTAGACTGAATTCCTGGTGCACAGAATGCCCGGTAAGGCAATCCCAGTTCCATCAAACTGACCCAAAGGTTGACACTCACCCCCCACCCACCTCAGTGATGCCGACCACTGACAAACAAACTTCCACCCATGATTCAAATCACTACTTCAAAAAATAATTATCCTCATACCCATGGGTCAGGCAGCTGGAAATAAGGATTGTGACCACAAATGCTTATGGGATGGCAAGCATACAAATGAGAAGGCAAATGTTACATCATTTCAAAACAAACAATAATATAGACATCTTTTAATATCAGAAATGCAAGCAGGACGCCAAAAGGAAATGGTGCTGAGCTTGAGCCAAGATGCAAAGAATCACCTGTGGTCCTGCCAAATAGGTTATCAGGCGCTCTGGATGGATCATGTGGCAATCGTCACATTGAACAAGAGCATAGACCTGGAATTTAGGGAGGAAACACACGCTGGAAGGATCCTGAGAGTGACTGCTACGCATATGGAAATTGGCAAGAGCCTTTATGTGGCAGTATATGTTTCACTGAAACCCCACAAAAACCAAATATTTGGGAATTTTTATTGGAAGTACCAGCTTACATGATGACAGTTATAGCAGGAGACCTAAACTGTTGGACAAATGTGAGTCAGGATACATTCCTGACAAATGGAAGTCCCAACCAGAAGGCCAATGAGATGCTAGAATACTTAGCTTAGTGGGGGGTGTGCCTCACAATTAACGAGGAGGATGATGACCCAGCCAACCTAATGGGATGGACATATGACTCTGCTGGTAACTTACAGGCTGGTTTGCGCCTGGATTATATACTGGTGTCATATGACCTCAGGCCACTGACGTCCAACGCAAAGTCAATACAAATGCCAAAAGTGACCACATGATCATCCATGTGGATATCGATCTGGAAGAACCCCTGAGGAACCATGAATGGCAACTGGCACCCGCCACACTGAAGGACAATGAGTAGTGGCAAACAATAGAAGCCATACTGGATTGATTGGTCGCATTTCTGGATTGTCACCCAGAAATAGACCCTCTGGAAAAATAGATCAGGATCAAAGAGAAGATGAAGCACAATAGCATGAAGTTCAAAAAATGACAACCTACAAGCGAACTTTTACCGCAAAACAGCTAAAAATGCACTGGAGAGGTTGAAGCTCAATAGGCAGGACAGCGAAGGATGGTGGAGCAAGTACCAAACAACACAAAAAAGGTATTGGGTTTTAATGGAAAAACAGGATTTGGAGAGATGGACCAACTCTACCTACTGATATCAGAGCTTAGTGGGGATGATGACCAAAGAGGGCCTTATGCACCTCAAGGAAATCCAAACTAAGGCTAGGATATGGGAAGTAGAGATGGTGGAAGGGGAAGTATTAACAGACCCAGAAATGATCAAATACAAGATTGAACGCTTCTACAGCAAACTATTCCACCAACGAGTAATGAGCAAGTTGGTGACAGATGCCCTAATTGACCTGGCTAAGCCAGCTCTCAGGGGCTGTATGCCAGAAGTTGTCACTAACCTATCTGCTAAAAATTCAATCATGGAAGTTAAGTGGCCACTAAAAAAGTCTCTGAAAATAAAGACCAGGACCTGACAATTTGTGTGCGGAGGTGTACAGTGCATTCTGCAACTGCATTGCACCAGAACCAAAATCCCTATCTAATCACTTCCTGTGAAATGGACAGCAAATTCCAGGAAGTCAGGAGACTCAAATTGTACTCTTGTACAAAAAGGGACTCTGGCACCAACTACAGAACTGCGCCTGATCACACTATCCAATGTCAATTATAAGCTGCTGACGCACATATTATTAAATAAGCTGATGGCAATGGCACTGCGCACGCTCCATAAGGTCCAAAACGGGTTCATCATGGGCTGGAGTTATGGGACAGCATTGGTGAAGTCCAAAATGTACTCTAAGATGCACAGGGAACTGAGAAGGGATATATCATGTTCCTCAACATAAAAAAGGCCTACAATTGAGTAGCGTGGTCAATCCTACATGAGGCATTGAAAGCAGTCAGCATCCCCAAAACCTTTGGGTCAGGGATAACAATAATGTACTTGGGCCTGGTAACCAAGGTGATTGTCGCAGATAGCATAACCAATGAGATACTGGTTGGGCAGGGTCTATGAAAAGGTGATCCTATGCCACCGATTTTGTTCAATTTTGCAGCTAACATCTTATTGGTGGCGGTGGACACGAAACTCAGGGGCCTAGTCCACCCCAACCAAATGCTGCTAAAAGTGATGGCCTTTGCTAATGACATGGTGGTAGGAATTAGCTCGCCAACCGACCTACAGGGCGCAGAGGAGCTTCTAGACCTATTTTTTAGCGTTAAACGTGAAGATAAACTTGTTGAAAACCTCTGTAATTAAAATTGGTGCCCTGAACTTCAGCCTACTGAATGACATAACACCGATCATAAACTCCCAGATGATCTGATACCTAGGGATACTCTTTAATGATAAGGGGCCAGCGATACTGGAAATGGAGCAAGAGGTTTTATTGAGCCTATAGGTCCAAATGACATGTTGGAAAAATGCCAGACTAAACCTTGAGGAGAAAGTACTGGCAGTCAACGTTTTCATCTTCTTGGAGTTATGGTACGTTGCCCATGTGCTGCCAATGAGCCTGAACCTAGAGAAAAAATCAGGACAATGCTATGGACCTTCCTATGGTTCAAGGCAAAAGTGGCACCAATAACACTAGAAACTCTGTCCAAACTGAAATTCAAAGGAGGCATGGGCCTTCTGGACTTCAAATCCTACGCATGGAAAAGATGGGCGAAATTTTTCCTTAAACTGATGCAAACGCACATGTGCTTCCCAACCCTAGCTTGGAGCGTAAACTGGGCTAGAGCTCAGAGCCTTCAGGAACCAGTCTCACCAAGCTCGCTATGCAAATGAATGGCAAGCTACCCATTAATACCCTCCTGAAAAGGCACCCCACATTATTGGCAACTGTGCAATCGGGCAGTGCGCCTGGGTGGCTGGTTGTTTGGACTAAAGGATCAGGATGTCGACCAAATCCACAGGGAAGTTGAGGCCCATAATTCCGCAATGTTTTCCAAAATGTGTTGGGAAGAACAAAATCAAATCATTCACAAATACGCTGCTAAGTCAATCAATATTAGCTACATATTGACCCAGTTTGAGTATGGGGACTGACTACTGAAACCTGGGTGCAACCCCCACTCACTAATGAATCTTGATCAACTGGGCAACTGAAGGCCATGACTTCAACTACCAAATGAAGGAGTTGATCTTGGGCCTGAACTCCAAACTAGTAATGGCCAAGCAACGGTTGGTAACCTGGTGGATCCTTCACCACGCGTTTAAATTTCTTAAGCATAGTGGACTGGACTACCCGCACAAGGAGTGCCCTGTATGCACTGAACTGGAAGCAGATATCGCCCAACAATTTATGAATGTGCCGAGTTCAAAAAATATTAGTCCACAATGTGCTACATCCTGTTAGGAGAACAATCACTGATGGAAATACTTCTGTCACAGGACCTTTTTTTTGTGAAAACCCTGCAATCATCCCCAATCCAATTGTGAGCCTTCATTTACCATTATTGTGTATGAGTGATACACTCAGCTCTCATTGTCAAGGGTTTTGCCAATGAGCGCCCCCATCACAAAGTTTTGGTGTTGAAGGCCATTTTTATTTCTTCAATAAGCTCTAACATATCAAAAAATTCTCACGCCTAATCCCCAGGTGTTACAAAGCCAAACATTTGGCTTTTCCCACCAGATCGCTTATCATATGCAATTAAGCAACGAATCAATTAAAGATAAAATAGCCTGTAAGCCTGCCTATGCTAGAACTGTGTTTAGCAATGGCAATAACCAATCAGCAATGGTTGAGGGTGCTAGGTCCCTAGCAGCCCAAATTCCCAGTCCCTTATCCTCATCCAAATCGCCTGCATTCTGCCATCTCATCTTACTTTCCTCTTATTTTTTAAATAAAATATGGAGTTTTTTTTTTAAAAAGCTGGGCTTATAAAACTGCTCCCACCCTAGTGCAAGTTTTGAGTTCAAAACCTGTACTGGCTAGAAAAATTCTCAGTGTGGTATATTTGTCCCAAGGTTGACCCACCATAATTATTTTTTATAATTTTTATTTTCCATTTTTTATTTTTTCATTTTTTTAAAAGCAATAGAGCTTACTAAGTGGATATGAAAACAATCCAAAGAGTTAAGAGTATGCTTCAGCATATTTTTAATGCTAGGACCTTTGTTGATGAATGTGTCAATTGGCATAGCTATATTTACCCCCTTCAAGCTTAAGTTATCTGCTGCATTGCTCAGCCCCTCAGCTAGAATATTCTCAAGTATCTTTTGAACATCTGGTTTAGCAAATACTTCAGAGGCTTCAGGTATGATAACCTTATTCTGAGAGCGAGTTACTATGCCCACTCATAAATCTTTCATTTAATGCTAAACTAGATTTTATTTTTCTAGTAATTGATGCCCTGTGGCCTTCATTCTCTTGTGGTCAGGTGGGACTGATGCATTTGGCACAATATATAGCGTCCCACATCTATTGTGCTTGTTCTATTCCCACCACCTGCGCGTTATCCAGAAGTACTACATTAACACTATGATGACAGCGTTGGGAAGCAAAGTGTCATTTATGATTGCAGTTATTAATTAATTTCATTTAATGAGCATGAGATCCTTGTATTTGAGGTTTGCTCAGTTTTCACAGGCGGATCACTGTTAGTATTCTTATTGGTATTGTAGGTTTTTCAGCAGAGGCAGCAGGTTCTAATCTGTATCTAGTATTGGGAGGGCCATAATTTTGTGAGTATCCATGAAGATAATCAACCAAATTTGGACGTTGTAAGGTTTACAAAAGCATGCAATAAGGTGGTTGACAAATTTTGGCAAGGTTGTACTGCATGTTGTAATGCAATCTTAGCATCAGATTTCATCATAGCTTTTGCACCTAGGAGAACTTGAGCTTCACAATATTGATCTGCAACTTCATCAATCGTTTCATATTTTTAAGCGGATATTGATGAGTTTGTAATTTATGGTCAACATTTGTTCTGGACCTCCAAATTCATGAAGCACGGCACCTTTGACTTTGGCATAGGGTGGGTTTTCATCTAAATGATGCATAATTAACTAGATACTCCATTAATCTAAGCAGTTGATCATAGTGGCTGCTTTTTTATGGTCACTGTCCCCATACATAGCCATTTTAAAGCTGTTTTTAATGTGGCTATATTTCCATTCTTATTAAAGGCAGGCAGGTTTGACGGTTTGCAAGTATCATTCTTATGATCATGAGTATTGCAATAACTTCTTTGCTGGATTGGAACAGGCGTATAAGGGCGCTGAGGCGCTGCGTCACAGTTAGAGGAACTTGTGTTGGCCAAAGCAACCATTTTATGTGTCAATTGCTGACGTGGCCAAAATTAATCGCATAACTTGAGGTATCACTGTCAGTAAAATTGCTTTGGGCGTGCTGGTTTTGATCATTATTCCAATCCTTCAGTATTGCAATTTTCTCATTCAGATTGGTCATTGAAAAATTCTAGTGCAGAAATTACTTGATCTTTCTTTCTGAATAATCTCTAAATCATTCACTTCTTTATGTAGAGAATTATTTGCCTCATTAACAAAAGCAACTTCTTCAGTGAGATTATCAATTTGATCACTCATTATGTCCGCTGAATCTTGAAATTTTGTAAATTCAACTTGAAAATTGATATAGACAGGGGTTGCTCCCTTGCTCAGCGTGGTCACCATCTGCATTCCCAGCCATGAGCGCCATTTGTTGAATTTTAGGCCTACTTCAATTGGGCTATTTCTTCTTCTTAAGATAATTTGGAGTTTTGAGCGTCTATTGTGAGGAGACTTTAGACCAGATGGTGACAACAGTCAAGATATAAACTCCTTGGGAAATAGTACTTCAAAGCTGCATTCTTCTGTTGTTTACTTGGACAATGGCTCGCAGCCCTAATCCTTCTGATCCCAAGTAATTACTCAACTTAATACAACGGAAAAGTATTAAATACAAAAAGCTTGTATATTAAACAGTTTACTTTTAGTGATAAAAGTTTGTGTTTCATTAGTACAACTTGGAGATAATTTGAGGGTTCAATGTATACCACAAAATCTTTACTTATGAAGCCTCATTTCTCAATGGCGCTTAGCCAGAGGAACACGTAATAAGTTTGTCTAAGGGTCTACAATTCTTTCAACTCTGGGACTTCTCAAACGTCCTTAGGGTCAGTGTCAATCTATTAAATATCTCAAGACAGCATCTCTGACATGTCTGCAAATAGCTGAAATGATGCTCCACTCAAGCATTTGGTAGCACATACCATGTCAATTCATAAACCCAATTAGTAATCAATTTGATTGAAAACTTGATCAACGTTAAAAACTAATTTAAACATAGACCAGCAAAGCTCATGAGCCTGGGTCATTAGGTCAACGTAGTTATTAAGTCTGACTTAACCAACAAAGCTCTCAGGCCCATGTCATCATAATCAGATATTAAGTAGAATTGCTAGGCCAGGGATCCCAATTTTGGATATACTTATTATATTTTTGGTCCATAGTCACTGATAATTTTGATATGATACATATAAATTAGCATCAATCAATTATATTATTTCCCTTATCATAATTACCCAACAATTTAGGTCCTGTTAATTATTCAACAGTGCCCACACCTTTTCAATAATAAGTCTTTTACCTTTTTTCTTATGCTATAAAGAAAAGCACAAACGGATAATAAGAACTGTTTCTTTATTGAGAGAAAAGTGCAATCAGGGTCAGCTGGAGATTTTAGGAAGGGGCATTCAAGCTGATTGTGGTTACCTTTACTGGGGCCATGGGAGTGCAGTGGGTTCACTGGTGGCTACCAGATCCTGTTGTCCCGCATGGTTAGAGACAGGCTCTGACTCCACATGTCTTCCGTGGAATCTTACTTGGTTCCTGGGAACATGAGTATTGGCTTGGACCAGGCTAACTAGCTTTCCACATAGTAAGCAACTGTGACTTCTTCCTTTAAGGTCGCCTTCAGGTGGATGGCGGCCATGGCAGTTAATATGTCTGGATGTAGTTTCTGTTTGAAAATCTGTGAAGTTTGGAAGGGGCCAATTTTGAAGTTTTGCTAGTGGTCAGAACAGATGAGCTTATTTCATGATGGCAATTCTTCCTCGGCTGAGGGCCAAGAGCACTGACCAGGTGGCATCCTAAGAGTTGTCAAGGGTGGCGTCTCTTTGACCAGTTGGAGCATTCCTCCGAAGAGGTCAAAAAAACTAACTTAGTTTCCAAAGGTGGTGAACCAGGCTGACAGGCTAATTTGAAGGTTGGCTGTCACCTAGCTGATCTAGAGGATGCCGCTGTGGTCCCCCAGGAGGCCATGGTGAGACCAAATTCATCTTGACATGGTAGAATGTTCCATGCATCACACACAACTCTTCCAGGGTTAATACTTGTCTAAACTCAGATGCAGTGTCATTGTGTTGGACGTGCCATGGAAATGGCAGAAGAAGTTTAGACCAGACTGCCAGTCAGGATGCGTGAGCACCCAAAAGGTAAGCCAGTTTGCCAGAGGCATTGCTGACAAAATGACGTTATATGGAGGTAGGCACTTGAAATGACGAATTGTTGATGTAGAACAACAGTGG
>JAKSZP010009949.1:0-34537 GCA_022478985.1 Massospora cicadina | reverse complement strand
ATCAAATGAAGGCAGCTTATCAATACAAACCTCCTGTAGAAACACTTTTTTCCACTGGAACACAGCGTCCAAGACAAGCTTGAGTTCTGCATATTCAATGGTTGTGGCATCTCAAAAAGACTCCTTGCCAGAGTAAGCCTGATTGAACATGGCCAGCGACTGAGGAAGGTTGTTGGCTTTGTGATTGTCCAATGGGCCCCCTGTAGTGAGCACCACTGTTATAAATTTGGCAGTATTCAATAAATATGCCAGCAGATTTTTTGCACAGGGTTAACCCACTGAGCAATAGAGACCAACAATATGATCGCTGCCCTTGAAACAACAGAATAACTTTAAATAAATATGGAGCACTTGCTCCCACAACCTCTTTTATTAAATGTGCTTTAATACCGCGGATTCTTCTTATTCACTTTACTCTTATCCTTCTTAACAACAACCCCTATTGATCATCTCATCTCACCTATATTGTAGCAACTTCAGATGCTATGACTTGTATGGCTTAGTAATTTAATTCGCCATATCTTATTGGCTCCGTCAATTCTTCATTCATTAACTTCATAATTGCCTAATTCAAGGAGATTTCCCAATAACCCAATATTGCCTCAATTTGAGGCACCAAAATTACCATTACCATATTGAATCTCAACAGATTCCATTCATTTCGCCATAATGACCTTGGGCTTATTGTCCAGTCATATCAAATTCACAACACCACCTCAAAAAGGATGAATGATAAGTTGATGAATGAAAAGTACTGATCAGTGGTACAAGAGTGCCATGTGGGGGATATGGTAGTCTATTGCAACACCCATAGTTTTAGGCAAAGAAATAATCTGGATGCTTTGTGGTCAGGTCCATTTGAATTTATTGTCAAATCAGCAACTGATGCCTATACAATTAAGAACGTTGCAGTTGTTCATGTAGTGAACTGGGTCCATACAAAATATCTTAAGTATTGGATCTAGGGAGTAATAAGTGCAATGTTCCCAAAGGGCCAGTGAACCTAGAAAAATAGGTAAGTCCTGGTGTTTTTGAGTCCTTAGAGAGGGCTTCTGAACCATGATATTCTTTAAGCCTTAAAGTAGACCTCTGAACCATGGTAACTGGTTAATTTCAAAAATAAACCTCTGGACTAGAGAAGGGGAAAAGAAGAGCCTCTGAACCTACTTGTAGGTTAAGTTCCATTACAAAGAAGGATACAAAAATATATTAAAATTATTAAAAGATGAAAATGGCAAAATTATATTTGTATATTGATTTTTATTTTTCTGTAAGTGAATGCACTGGTTTTGATCCCACCTACCCAAGGATGATGAGGGGGATGAGTTATGATGGAGAATACCGTTGTCATCAGAGGACTAACTTGGGTTGAAACTGGGTCCACTGTGAGTAGTCCTAAAGTGCTGAAATGAAAAACATATTAGTTGAATCATGGTGGGTTGAAACTAGATTCTATGGGATAATCCCTAAAGAAATGAAGATCATCCTGTAAGGATCCCAGATGCTCCATAATATTGAATCAGTTGATTCACCCCTTCTGATCTAAGAAGGGGAAATCCCTGAGACCTTCCATTAGGAAATTTATCAGATTTAGGTCACACTATTGATGAGCGGTGGGTTTCTGATGAGGCCCAGACTCAATGTTATGACAAGTTGAAGAATGAAGGGGGAAAATTTCACTGGAAGATCAATTCAGCCAAAGCCTATATAACAAAAATGTCAACAATATGTGACAAAATCTGAACACAATTGGGTGGATTGAGACTGAAGTCCCAGCAGAAAGATCAGAACTGAAATTGATCCGCAATGATCCTCCAAAGGGGGAGAAGAATTTGTTAGGAAAATTGTGAGATATGCTAGCATGCTAAAACTTGATAGAAGAAAAATTTTGGCAACAGGAACCACAAATTGAGGCACCAACAATGCGCAAGCTGAGATATGACGCAAAAAGACATAGCGTTTTAGGAAGATTTGCATGTAAGGTTTTCAGAAATGTTCCCAAGTCCCCGCCTATCACTTTCCTTCAATTTTAAAACTTAGTGCTCTGCTGATAGCAGTGTGCTGGGTTATTTTTTTACTATCCTTAATAAACCTTAAATTCTGCCAAAATTATTTGAACATTTTATAAGTTTCAACTAGTCTGGCAATCCCCAAGAAACCACCCCTAACTGATGGTGGGTCCATACTCATTTTTATCAGTAATGATGGTAGCTGTTACATTGGTTATCTCAGCTATTGCCTCTCTCAGTGTGGAAACCCTCAGTAGACATACCCTAGAAGTTTTGAAAGATGCTCCAATCCAGAAAAACAACCATTGAGGAACTCAAAGCAAACAGAATGACTAAGCACTCAACTATATACATCTGAACTACAAAGAAAATGGAAATGACAATTCAGTGGTTGCATCTTGGGGAGACTCTTTTGAGATTAAACATGACGAAATGACTACCACTTCTCAGTATCAAGTATGCGCTCAAAAGTATCAGGAATATGGCCCAAAGGTAACCCAATGAGGGCTGATTGACCCATTACTTAATCTAATTTGACCCAATCTTGGAGGAAATGGGAACAAAGATTCAGCAGACATTACTTAAAGTGAAATGACTAGGATTGAACCCAACGAGGCCCTTGTTGACATATGTTATCAGATGCATATTCAGCTGAGTTAGGAATCTCATATGAATGGAAAACACCAATGGATAGAACAATCCCCTCCCACCAATCTTGGCAGTTTGACCCCAATTTGAAGCGTGAACAAGATTACTTCCAGCGATCAGCTTACTGTCCAGAGCTGGAATGATGTTCATAGATCAGTACTTTTCACGCTTGTCCCCATGTGGTTCTTATTCATGTATTATCAGAATGGTGATGTCTTGCAGACTATGGATTCTTTTGTGGGTATTGGAGTACCCCTGATGGAATTCCAGTCTTTCTTTAGCATGTTGGTTGTCTGACACAGCCTAGAAGAATACAGAAAACAAGGAATTGGAGAAGCTACCTGAGAAGATCCTTTAAATGACAAGGTGTCATATACCCTGATATAAGGGAAAACAGGCTTTCCAGACCTTTTATCAGCAAGAAACCCCAAGCTAGGCTGGCATAGCATATGGCTATGGGAACTGCACTCTGCAAAGGTGGCAGCAAGGAGGACATAGAATGGAAAGGTGCTAAGAAGAAGGATTACCCAGAGATGTATCAAGCAAGGAATGAAGTTGGACTAAGGGAACTATAAATTTAAACCATGCTGGCAGACTCAGTCAGAATTGAAGTGGTGTATCCCCCCATAAAATCTTTTATATAATTTTTTCTACAAGAATCTGCTTTATTTAGTAAATTTTAAGAGAAGATATAGGCTATTCAGCACTCAATGCTTCTACTGGTACCTCAATTAGGAACGGTAGCCATTGCCAATGAATTCACCCTCCAGGGTAGCACAAAATGATGATCTTCCTCATCAGTTTAGTCAGGTTCTCTTCCCTACTCTAAATACAACCCCCTTGGGTTAAAATGAAGATTGTGTTCCAATGCCTTTATTTAATTCCAGTGATTCATCCTTATTGGGTTAGCAACCTGCTTAGGTAATGGGGCTCTTACCTATAACTGGTAAGTCACAATACCTAAAAGGTTTATTAGTTGCTATCATAGGTGGCATCACTTGACTAGTAACTCTAATAATCCCTTAGTCAATCAGCAATAAAACCTAATTGACTCTTATAAGTAATTAGATTTCAATATGAGATTGATAACTTAATTACTTGTTATTTGTCAGGGACAATCTCCAATGAAACATTATTAGTCTGGTGGATCAAACCCAGCATATTGATAAATATCATTTGGGATAATTTACTGGACAATAGTCATTGTATATATATTGATAACTCATTTATCTACTAGCGGGATGAATCATCTAGCAGATAGGCAGATTTTAATTATGGTCAGTTGGGATAATATAGTTATATCCAAAATCTTAACAGAAGTTGTAATAAATTCAAGCTGGTGTGAGTTGGACTTATGGGTCAGTTAGCCTATTCCACTGAGGGTTCAACATACCCTCCTCATCTCGAAGTGCCCTATTAGACTGAATAGCGGAGTAAAATCATTACTCTGATTGACATGATTTCACCGAGAATTGAAGGCAGATTTTATATTAAAATTTATAGCATTTGACATGAGCATTCTTACCAACTAGTCAAACCTCGAATTGTCCGACAACGTTTAAATTTTCTAACGGGAACATAAAACTATCAAGGTGAAGGATATGCTATTCTGAATATATAAAGAATGTTTGGCTCTAGTACTAAAAAAAGAATGTTTGGCTTCGATTAGTTGTAGCACTAATTATGGAAACTGAGGGTGCGATGCTCTCTGAAACATCTCATTATACTAGCTTTCATGTGATCGACATCACCACTTTACTAATAGGGCAGTATGCCTGTTTACAAAACATTTACATCTCATTTTTACGATAGAGTGTATTAGCCTCCACTCCTTCGGGTAAATTTGAATCCGATAGGCATCCATTTTGCCGAGTTTTAATGAGATCAATTGCACAACAGGTAATTGATATGGTTGTAGGAACCTTTAGTACGATTACAAATTCCATTTTACTGCACAGGCATTAAAATCAAAGTTGTGTTAAGTACATGATTCATTTGTATGAATAATAATATAGCGGTAGGTCCCAGACAGATTCAGCTCAAGATGGTAATGAGACCACCAATATATTGCAAATGTAATGCATGAAATGGGTTGATATTGCGGGTAATATAGCCTATAAAAAATGGGTGGAATGGGTACTGCCAAAGATGATAATCTTAGTTGTGTGTTTAGGAACAGTTTTGGCGCATAGCTGGCTTGACTGTGTAGGACGGGTGAAGGAGAACCTTGGCCCACCCCAGTTTTTCTCCAACGAGTTTTATCGCGACAACTGCGTTGGATTTGGTCGGGGGTATCCTGGACGGTTCAATCGGCACATCAATGAAATCTACACAACTCGGGTTGTCCATCGTGGTTTCCCCAACCCTGCGACTAAGCGGGTGTGCGGTAGAACTGGGTTGGGGAGGAATTACTCGCGGGAGTTCCCCATGGCCCGAGTAAGAGCTGGGGCCTCCATCAAGTTGTGGTACGAGATGGATGGGCACTATAAGCCTTTTACCACCTTCAATATCTTAGGGTTTGAGCGTCCAGGCAGACAATTCGTCACTTACAAGGATCAGATGCAGGCCAAGAAGCTTCTGGTCCATCCCTTCGCCACCAAAGGAAACTGCCATGATGTCAATCTGCCCAACACTTGGTGTTGGGCGGTAATGAAATTGCCTAGAAATTGGAAATCCGGTATCTATCTATCTATATATATATAAATGAATGTCTGTCTGTATGTCTGTATGTATGTCCCAAATGCATTCCTATACCATTCATCCAATTGTGATGAAACTTTGGTGAGTTGTTGTGTGCATGCCTGAGAAGGTTTATGAATTTTAAAAAATATTATTTTAATAGTAAAATAAAAAGTTTTATATATAACAAGTGAAAATCCTATATATACTTTAATGGTATTCACTATATTGTTACAGATGAGCAGTTTGATATTCAGCTGATTTGATATTTTAAATGGTTTTGTTAAGTAGTTAGTGGTCATTTGGGTATTTAACAAGTTTATCTAAATCAAAACTTTGAATCAAAAGTCCAATTGATTTTAAAAATACCTCCTCTAGCATAATCAGCTCAGTAGTAGGAATAAGCTCCCCGACTGACCTCCAGGGTGCTGAGGAACTATAAACCTCTATCAGCTAGCGTCAAATGCAAAAATCAACTTGGCAAAAACCTCAGTGATGAGGGTTGGCAACCCAAGCTTCAGCCCGCCAACTGACACAACACCAATTATAAACTCCCATACAGTCTGATACCTCAAGATACTCTTCAATGACAAGGGACCAGCAGTACTGAATACTGAACAGGAAGTATTGTCAAGCTTATTGATCTGAATGGCATGCTAGAAAAGTTACAGACTATGCCTCAAGGAGAAAGTGCAGGCAATGAACATCTTCATCTTCTCAAAGTTGTGATATGTGGCTCATGTGCTGCCAATGAGCCCAAACTTAGAGAAGAAAATCAGGTCAATGCTCCAAACCTTTCTGTGGTTCAAGGTGAAGGTGGTGCTGATACCACTGGAAGCCCTGTCAAAACCAAAGAATGAAGGAGGCATGGGCCTCCTGGACTTTGAATCTCATGCCTGGTGCATATGGGGAAAGTCCTTCCTGAAGCTAACACAGATGCACATGCACTGCCTGACCCTAGCATAGGGCATGAACTGGGCAAGAGCCCAAGGCCTCCAAGAGCTGGTCTCCCCCTGATCGATACATGAATGGATGGTGAACCATCCACAAATAACCTCCCAAAAAGGTACTCCACACTACTGGTGACTATGCAATCAGGCTGTGCACCAGGGCAGATGTTCATTTGAGCAATTGGACTGAGAAGCTGACCAAATTCAAAGGGACATCAAAGCATGTAATTCTGCAATGATTTCTGCAACGAGATGGGAGGAGCATAACTGAATCACCAATGAATACACAACCAAGTCAATCAAAATAAGGTACAAATTGATGCTGATAAAATATGGGGATCTGCTCCCAAAACCAGGGTGCAATCTGCCCACCCATCCATGAATCCTAAATGACTGGACTACAAAAGGCTATGACACCAACTACCTGACAAAGGAGTTGATTTTGGGCCTTAATTGCCGCTTGGTAATGGCCAAACAGCATTTGGTAACCTGGCGGATCCTAAGTCAGGCATTCAAATTGGCAAGCACAGTGGGCTGAACTACCAGCATAAAGAATGCCCCACATGCACTGAACCAGAAGCAGACATAGCACACCATTACTATGAATGCACCAAGTTCAAAAAATACTGGTCCATGATGCATTACATCCTATCAGGTGAACATTTGCCACTGAGAATACATCTATCACAGGACCTTTTCTTTACAAAAACTCTGAGAACAGCTCTGATCCAACTACAAGCCTTCATTTAATATTGTTGTGTATGGGTAATTCACTGTGTGCTCATCGCCAAGGTTTTGAGCAATGAGCGCCCCCACCTGTCATGGAAACAGCAGAAGAATTTTAGACTGACCTGCCAGTCAGGATACGTGAGCACCCAAAAAGCAAGCCAGAA
This sequence comes from Massospora cicadina, assembly GCA_022478985.1. Taxonomy (NCBI): domain Eukaryota; kingdom Fungi; phylum Entomophthoromycota; class Entomophthoromycetes; order Entomophthorales; family Entomophthoraceae; genus Massospora; species Massospora cicadina. Next base: position 27,358 of record JAKSZP010009949.1, on the reverse strand, counting down.
TGCCAGAGGCATTGCTGACCAAATGACTTGATATGGAGCCAGAAAATGTGAAACCACAAAGTGGTGGTGCAACAACAAGGTGAGGAGGATCCTGATGATGAACCACACTGAACCCATTCCTAACCTAGTGGGTCTAGCTGCAGGGGGTAGAATTACTGTGATAGTTTCAATGAGATCCTTAGCATATGAGGCCATCTCAACGGGGGTGGCAAGGAGATAGATTCTTTCTTGCAATTGATAGACATAAGGCCATAAGATCCCCATGTATTGCTGGTGGAAGTTTATGATAATGGGGTTGTAGAGCCAAAAATATCAGACTTGCTGAACCCAATTGATGATGGAGGGGGCCATATTGACCAAAAAAACTGGTAAAGCCTATCCAGAGTGCAGGCTGACAGGCTACCAGGGAAATACCATCTGGGATACAGTCAGAAAAAAATAAAAATTTGGTTTTTTGGTAAAATTTTATTTGGAAAGGAAAGTAAGAAAATTGACCAATAATTTTCTCAGTGCCATGCAACTGATTAAATAGTGGTCAATTGGGTAGTGATAGGATGGGACTGGGTTCCACAATTTTGACCTAACTGGCAAATTATTCAGGAATGGATGGTTTTGTTCTTTGGGAACTGACATTGCAAAATTTGGTAGCAGGCCAAGTCTCTGTTGATTCAACCTCAAATGTCTGAACCAGGGCTCAACTACATTTCTGACAGTTAGCATGACGGTGTTTAGCCTGACTAGTGATGGGAATCCCCCAAGGCCACCCCATATAGGGATAGGTCTATTTGGTTGGGAATGGGTTCAGGATGGCCAACCCACCCACACTTGGTTGTTCAACTGTTTGTTTGGTCAATGGCAGCACATTGGCTGCAACACCTGAATTACTATCAGAGAGCTTTGAACCTTTATCAATGATGCCCAATATTTGTTCTACTGGCTTAGTGATTGAATTGGAGCTGTTGGGTGATCTGGCCAATATCTCATTCTTCATACTTTTACAACCATTCAAATTTTAGCTATCAGCCAGATTACCACTCAAATTAGATCTGACCAATTTTAATTTGGCAATATTGGCACAGATTTCACTAATTCCCCACAACAGTTCTGCTGAGGTGAGTGTGGGTACTGGGGGTGGGATCCAAAGTGGAATGGCTGTCACCCATTGCTCATCTACTACATGAGCGAGATTACCCTGAGTGATGAGGGGTACCACCATCCTCTTCAGTGTCTTTTTATTTGGGAATGGAAAGATGACCCAATCAAGAGCCAAAGGATGTTCCCCAAGACTTATACCACCACAGAGGTTTGGTATTGAAGACCATTCAGATTATTTCCAATCAGCTCCATCAGATCTCAAAATTTTTATGTATAATCCCCAGGTGTTATAAAGCCATATGTTTGGCTTTCCCACTGGATTGCTCATCTCACGTGATGAGGCAACTAATCAACTGAGAATCAAATGGCCTGTAAGCCTGTCAATGCTAGAACTATGGCTAGCGATGGCAATTGCCAATCAGCAATGGTCGGAGGTGCTAGAACTCTAGTGGCCCAAACCCCCAGTCCTTTTTACCCTTGGCCAAATCGCTTGTATTCTGCCCTCCCCTCTTACTTTCCCTTAAATTTTTATTTTAATAAAGTATGGAGTTTTTATAAAAAAAATCTAGCATAATTGGCTCAGCTTTTGGCTCTAAACTTCAACTCTATAAAAGGTCAGTTGTTTGAATCCCGGCGTAATCACTTTTTATACCCACTTCTTAAACTCACTGTCAATTCTGTCTGTCTGTAATTATTTTAGACACCGTAGTGAATCACGGGTAAATCGGCTAGTCTCTAATAAATAGATCGCTATCTGATGTGCTTTACATTATTTTGGTATGTTTTTATCAATTTACAAGCGAATGCTGCTCTCTACGGCCAACCACCTTTACTCGATCTTAGCAGTTTTGTTTTATTTATCGATTAGCTGATTTACCCGTGCTTCACTAAGGTGTCTATAAAATTTCAGATATTCAATTTATTAATTTAGATTTTATATTATAGATAAACAAAACCACTCAGCCAAATCTAATTGCTCAATCGAATCAACCAAAAACCATCAACCACTCATGTAAACCTAACTGTACTTATCAAAACAACCAATAACTAATCAACCCTCAAAACTAAACTGTGTCCTATCGATTCGAACAAAAGCCTTCAACCACTCGGCCAAACAAAATAAACCTATCGAATCAATCAAATAACACCAAATTGCTATCCGAAACATCTCTTTATACTTAAAATCATCGAGTATGTGAGATATCTTCCAAATTACTAAATCAACTTCTACTTGACTTGCCAAAAGTATTTTATTGATTAGGTGAACCAAATTAGGCAGGTTTTTAAAATATATAAATCTAACGTCCAGATACCCATGCTTCGCTACAGTATTTAAAGTTTATCAGATGATAAGCTCACATTGCAGCCTATAGGCTGTGACAGCGCTATTCTCGAGCTACTTGGACTAACAGCTTCGCTGTTGCCCTCGTGGCTGATGAGCTGATTATCCTACTTAATCTACTTTAAACTCTAATACTGATTTTTGTTTAGTTTCGGGTGAGCGATTTGGTGAATTATTTGATAATATTCGCCAATTCTCACTCACTCGCCCAAATAGATTAAACTTATCATGCTCGATAGTTTCAGATTCGATATTATTTGCCAATCATCAACCACTCACCCTAATAGTTTAAACTTATCAGACTCGATTAGTTTCAGGTGAGCAATTGGTAAATTATTAGATAATTTTCGCCAATTCTCACCCACTCACCCAAATAGATTGAACCTATCATGCTCGATTAGTTTCAGATTGATATCATTTGCCAATTCTCACCCACTCACCCAAATTGATTAAACCTATCAGACTTGAAGGTTTCAGATGTCAGTCTGTCAGTCAGTGAAATTTTTTATTAAATAGATATTGGTAGATAGCCATCAATAAGTTCAGAAACTATTAAATCTATCGAATATTCCAATTTCCAGCCACTTACCTAAATTAATTAAGCCTGCCAAATTAACTAAACCATCAATCACTTACCTGAAACTATTGAGCCCATCGAATCAACCAAAAAATGAACCACCACTCAGCAAAAACCAATTAATGAACTTGCAAACAGCCAAAAACTACCAACTAAATAGCAAAACCTATTCAATTATTGAATTAAACGAATGTGAAAATACTCAGCCAAATTGCTGTATAATTACCATTAGAAACATACTTTTTGGATCTTATATTGAACTGTTATTAAAATTTAAGTGTTATTTTATTAAAAAGTATATTACTATTCCCAAATTTTATAAAGTATTGTGTAAAGTTTGGTGATTTTTGGTTATTTGCTAATGAATAATGCATCTACTTAATAACACATTCACTCACTCACTCACTGACTGACATCTGAAACCTTCGAGTCTGATAGGTTCAATCTATTTGGGTGAGTGGGTGAGAATTGGCGAATCTTATCGAATCTGAAATTATCGAGCCTGATGGGTTCAATCTATTTGGGTGAGTGGGTGAGAATTGGCGAATACTATCTAATAATTCACCAAATTGCTCACCTGAAACTCAACAAAAATCAGTATTAGAGTTTAAGTAGATTAAGTAGGATAATCAGCTCACCAGCCACGAGGACAACAGCAGAGCTGTTAGTCTGATCAGCCTATACCTTACATTTGATAAACTAAATACTGTAGCAAAGCACGGGTATCTGGATGTTAGGTTTATATATTTTAAAAACCTGCCTAATTTGGTTCACCTATTTAATAAAATACCTTTGGCAAGTTAAGTAGAAGTTGATTTAGTAATTTGGAATATATGTCACGTACGCAACGATTTTAAAGGGTGGTTAGCCAAGCAGGTAAAACTGCTTCCACCCTAAGTGCAGGTTTTGAGTTCGAAACCTGTACTGGCTAGAAAACTTCTCGATGTGGTATATTTGTCCCAAGGTCGACCCACCTCGAATAATTTTTTTATTTTTACACGATGATTTTAAATATATAGAGATGTTTTGGGTAGCAGTTTGGTATTATTTGATTGATTCGATAGGTTTATTTTGTCTGGCCGAGTGGTTGACGGCTTTTGGTCAAATTAATCGGACACAGTTAGATTGAAAATCTTTAATTTTATAGACATCATAGCGAAGCACGGGTAAACGGCTAGTCTTATATAAATGAAAAAACACAATGACCTTTGTAAAGAAATTTTAGGCTAATTCTTGTTGATACCCAGATTAACAGATTTGTTTGTGGGTTTAAAGTTTACCAGATGATCCTAATCGATTCTTTTTTATATTGGTAGATGGCTATTGATAAAATTAAGAATCAAATTATATTGAATCAATATAAAATTACCAACCACTCAGCCTAAACCAATTAAACCCATCGATTTAAGTCAACCATTTACCTGAAACCATTGGGTATCGAATCAAGCTAAATCTTCCAACCACCCAGCTAAAACCAATCGATGAACTTTTAAATCAACCAACAACCAAAACCACTAACGACTTACCAAAACCAATTAACTTATCGAATCAACCAATCACTAACTGCTTTATTAAATACGTTAAGCTTATTAATCAACTCAAAACCACCAACCGCTCGCCAAAACCATTTAAACTATCAAATTAACCGAATATCAAACTTCTCGGCCGTAACAATATACCAATTTCCATCAAAAACATATAAGAATTTCAATTGTTAAATATAAAACTTTTTATTTTACTATGAAAATAATAATTTTTAAAATTCATAAACCTTCTCCATGAAGAAATACTTATATGTGCCAACTTTCGTGGTGATTGGTCAAACTGTGTCAGAGTCTATAAATCACAAACAAATATACAACATCCATTTTTATATATAGAGATATATTTATTATATTAATAACTTTAAGCCCTCATCTAAGCACCTTTAATTAAATGAGTGAAATGTTAATTATAGGCTTATATATAATTCACCCAGTCAGTGAAATACCTGAATTCATGAATATCTGTTAAAATTTATAGGGTTCTTGATTATTCTCAGCTAATAACCCTTAAATTAATTAACTGCACAGGTTTGTCATTGTGCAATTCTCCATGTCATATAGTAGTAAGATGTATTCTTTGATAATAGTATAGTGACTATTATCTGTAGTTAAAAAAGTACTATAATAAGGCCCAAAGCTTGGCCAGTATTTCCTCTTGAATTACTCAGGATGTCTTCAAATTGGGATCTATTCCATTGTACTGCCTAACTTGATCCATGCTCAGATCCTTGTTTATAGTTTCTCTCTGGTGACACACAGTTAGCAGCAATCCTCAATTCAGTTCAGATTCTCTTCTCTGGATCCTCACTAAGATCCTTACTCTTTATCCTAAAGAGCCTCCCAATTAGAGCACACAGCAATAATTTCCTTGAAAAAAATAGAATTTGAAATGGATTCAAATAAAGTATATTAAAAAATACTCTGATAATTAGTGTTTTTTATTAAGTGAATTCTTAGTGGAATTTATAGTGAGAATTTGCTGCTCAACCCTCAGTTGGCATCTCCTTGATGAAATAGAAGCTGTTGCCATTGCATTACCCATCTTTATCTCATCAGCAATAGTCTTTCTTATCCTGGCTAGGATTCTGTTGTTAGATATCCTTAAGACCTAAAATGAAAGGAGTCATAAAATATATCCCCTAATATTTTTCTCTCAATTCCAGTGAACCAACTAAATTTGGCAAGTGTCCTGCTTATGTAATAGAACTTGTTACACATTAAGGCAGGTTACAAACCAACTTATTGATTCACTGTTGCAGGTAGCATCACTTGCCTATCAACTTGATTTTTAAATTCCTAATTGGTTAATGATAAAATCTGACCAATCCCAATCAGTACACCTAATAGGAAATCACTATCAGATGCCCCTATTTTGTCAGCAACTCTGCCTGATGAGATCTTAAGTATTCATCCAGATTGATCCCTGATGGATCCAATCCAGGTAAATAACCTAAAATCTTCTGAACATTGTTCCCCTGAAACCTAGTTCAACTGATATCCAAATTACTTCACTATAGAAAATTCTCCCCTAGTGATTCCAGGTAATCTAGCCAGCTTGGAATATGGGTAAAAATACCAACACATCCCCCTTTTGCCTAGATTTTCAGTGAAAAAAGGACCAGGGCATGAGAACACCACTTCAGACACTTGGTCAGTTACTTCTTTTGTTCAAGCAGAGTATGATCAATCAGTACTCAATGCTGCTCAGAATGATCTTCAGAATGCAGCTCTTTTCCTCCTCACTACCACCTACTCAGAGCATGATTTCCATAATCTTCTGTCATGCCAGGATGATTGATTTACCTATGACAATATTAATCACAGGATCCAGTTTTCCTCCTGTCAGGGCATATGACCTGCTGTTATATTCAGGATTCTTGGTCTGGCATCCTCAATTTTCTGATTTTCTCCTCATTCTTGACAGAAAATTTTTGCCATTGATGTTTGTTTTGTGGCACAATTAAGAATGCTCATATATATTCACCCTTTTTATTTTTTCATAATAACCTCTTGCCTTATATCATTCTTAATTCTTCTCTGGAGAGCTTATCCCATTAATTTTGAGATTAATTTTTCCAAAATTAGAGCTTAATTGATTTCAGAGTGCATAATGTCACCTATCATATAAGTCCAACATCCCCCTCTTGTCCAGCTCATATGTCTAATTCAGAGTTTTGATACCAATAGCTGCTTAATAGCATGTCCAATAAAGACCTTTAGCTCTTCCAGATGATGAGTCAATCTGTGTGCCAAAACTCTTCTACAGTCCTTTCAGGACTCCTACTCCCAGTCAAGTACTAGTAGCCAGTCCTTCCATGGAATTACCAGAAACAGTAACTAACCCCAATAAACCAAGGTTAGTAATTGTCTTTAATGATTTATGACCAATCATTTCTCTGTCATCAATGCCTGATTTAGGTTTCAAAATTTCCTGGATTTGGCTCCATTTTCAGATTCCCTTACCATCATCAAACCTTCTTAAGCAATGCCCTCCTCTCTCAATTGTTTGTTCAACGCTGTATCAAACTTGCTTCTGGAGTTCATCTTCTGACTCAGTCAATATTACAAGCCAGCTGTTTTGGCCACTGAACTAACCATCAAAAACAGCATATATTTTAAGCTCCCTTATGCAGAATTAAGGGCTCAAGTAACCAAGGCTTTGTCCATAGCTCTAAACTCTTCTGATCTTAAAAACATCCTAGATTGAGATGTTGCAGCCTATGCTCTTTGCTTTGCCAGCCAAGTTCTTTAAAGTTGGGCCATGAGGCTTCCGCCTCTCCTGGATTCTATTGATCATTCTGATTCAGATTCTGAGAAGCTCATAGTCATCACCTGCAGGATGCCATTTGCTTCTTGCAAAAATATCTCATTTCTGGAGCATCCCATTGGTATCTTCCACTGATGGCTATAATAGGGGGCATGATTTGGCAACCCCCACCTAGTATCCCTTGCTCAATGCCAGCCCATATATATAGTGTTCTTGATGAAGCCTGTCAGCAAGCGCTCAAGACCAATCTTCTGGCTCTAGTGCCATATTGGGATTACTTGGGGTTATTTGCCAACTGCCTCATCTTATAATGTTGCTTCTCTCCCCACACCAGGGTATTGCATTTGTCATCTTCTGAAATTTCCATTTCTCTTCCCCTAGTTGCTTTCTTGCAGGGATCCACGTCTGCTCAACAAACTTGGTTTTGAGTAAGTCTAGCCCTTGCTGGTGTCCAATTTTCATATAGATTTTTATGGTTGTTTACTCCTAATGTGATACATCCTTCCTCCCACAAGAGGTGACATAGGCAGAATCATCCCCAAATTGAGGATACCCAATAAAAATAAAAATTATAAGAATGTATCTTTTTTATATGCAGGTTTAATTTTTTTCCAAATTTTTATCAATCTTTTATCTTTTTCTTCTTATTTTTCATGGGACTTGACCTTTTTTGGATTAGTGGTACATCTTTTTATTTATATTCCCCCAAACTGGTTCCTAGGTATACTTAGACCTACCAGTTTTCTATGGTTCAGAAGCCTTACTTTTTTAAGACTTAACCATCTAGTTTAGTTTAGCGGTCCTTTTTTGGAATTAACCAATCATCAGGACATAACCATCTTAATGGTTCAGCGGTCCCTTGGAAATACTTTTTTATTATTTTTTCATTGATCCATTGCTTTAAGTACTTAACATGGACTTGATTCACTATCCTTCTATCCAAGAGGTTCTTGATAGTATAGGCATCTGTCACCATCTTGGCAATAATCTCAAATAGACCCAACCACAACGCATCTAATTGGTTTCTTCTGAAACCATGCATATCTCAATAGGCAACTCTTTCACTATCTGGTATTCTGATAAGGCCAGTTGATCCTTATTGTTAGTCATTTTCACTCAAATCCTTTTCTTTAAAGTTGTATCAAATGCTTGCAATTGCACTTCAATCAAGATATCTGTCAATCAGTTCAGGTACTGCTCAGCACTCATCCCAATGTTGGTTCCACCACTGAATATAAAATTGGTGGTAATGCGGCCTTCCTCCCATATAGCAACTCAATTGGCATTTTTTCCATTGCTGTATAAATACTGATATTGTAGACAAACATCAGCAAACTCAGGTATATTTCCCACATGGAAGTTCTTCCTGTGACCAGCTTCATCAGTGTCATGGCCAGCGTCCCATTAACTCATTCTATCAGTCTGTTTGTCTCTGGATGGTAGGGTAAAGACACAACTCCTCAGATCCCCATTATTTCATTTAATCATTGTAACGCACTGGCTCCTTCCAATGAGCCACAAATGAGTTGGGCAACAGAATCCATGTTACAGACCATAGGGCTGACAGGGCTCCTGATACTACTCTCCTTGTGCGCGCGCTACAAGATTGGACAAGCACCCCCTGGAAGACAGTTGCAAATATACTTAACCCCAGCAACATGCCTTGACTCCAAAACAAGGTATAAAGGGAGCAATAGCTCTCCCCAGCTCACTCTCAAAGTCCAATTCTTGTTGATTCAAGCCAAACATGGCTGCAGTTAGGCAATATCTTTAAAATAAACTCAAAGTATAAATATATGAATTTTAAGTTCTTTTATTTAATATTGGGCCAGGTTGATAGAAAACAGAACTGAGAAGCCTCCAGCCCCAGTTCCTTCCCTATATACACATGCTAAAAGCTAATATAAAATATAACACAAGCTTATGGTGCTAATCTGACTGATGCTTGGTGTAAACCTTACAGCAGGATCGCGGAATCCTCACTCAATGGTTCTATGCCAGTTCTGATCCTCAACAGTTCCGCGCCAGTTCCATTTCAAATCCCAAATGAACCGCGAAACTTCCAAGCACCCATTCCATTCCATTCTTGATTCAAATCCAAATCAAATCTCAAAACTACCCATGTTACTCGATTCCCGTTTTTCCTCGACTTGGACACCCATCTTGCTCCTTGGCCTCCTTCAAGCTCCTGCCCCTTAGGCGTCCTTGCCAGGACCAACGCCCCCTCCTCCTCCATACATCCAGACACAGCCTGCCCTGTCTTACCAAAGATCAGGGCAATGTGATGCTGAGGATAGACCTCAACTGTCACATTACCCCCCTAGACAGGAAGAACTCTTGGATTTTCTCAGGACATTGGGCACAATCCCTAGCTGACTGCCATGTGGACTCCTCAATAGGATGACCCACCCAACGAACCGCGAAACTTCCAAGCACCCATTTCATTCCATTCTTGATTCAAATCCAAATTGAATCTTAAAACTACCCATGTTACTCGATTCCCATTTTTCCTCAACTTGGACACCCATCTTGCTCCTTGGCCTCCTTCAAGCTCCTGCCCCTTAGGCGTCCTTGCCAGGACCAACGCCCCCTCCTCCTCCATACATCCAGACACAGCCTGCCCTGTCTTACCAAAGATCAGGGCAATGTGATGCTGAGGATAGACCTCAACTGTCACAATCATGGGATCACATGAGATGTGAAATTCGTCCCATTGTTGCTCAGCAGGACTTGTGGGCATCCATGTCATTATACTACTTGATCTAGGATGAGCTTTGCAGTGCTGGTAGCATCTACTTTCACCAGGGCCTTCATCTTGACCCATCTCATTAGATGATCAATTGCAACTATTATATACTTGACTCCCCTGTGCTCATCATCAGCGGTCCCATCATGCCAATGGACACAGTATGCCAAGAAAATCCAGGGTGGACCAGTCAGTATCCAGTCATATTCTTATGTAGCTTTTGCAATTGTCACTACACACAGCAAGCCAGATAGTCTGTGACATTGTAGTTATAAAATCCCAGTAGTAGTACTGGCGAATATGATCAGTCATTTTTCTCAAACCTTTATGCCCAACAACCTTATGAGCTTCTTGAACAATAGCCGCTTGTTCTGATGGCTTTTGGAATAGTAATTGCTTCCCATTGATCATCTTGAAAACTTGTCCATCCATGGTCTCGGTGTTTTCCATCACTTTTCAAAGTGCACCATGGATTTCTCAGGGCTTGTTCCTGATTTCTCCGTTGATCATTCTCTTGAATAGCTCATCCACCTGCTGGTATACCACCTGGACCATTGGTATCATGATAAGCCACCTGAATTCTGATGAAAAGCCTTAGCTTGGTGGACTATCTCACAATTGTTAGCTTATAACTTTAGTGCCCATCAGGCCAGTTGTCCTTCTGGTTCTTTTAAATTGTGCAGCCAATTCAACAAGGAGTGGTCCATCACCACTTTGAAGTGCGTTCCATGGATATACACCCAAAACTTTTTACAGGTGTAAATGACAGCAAGGCACTCACGCTCAGTTATGATGTGTTCCTCTAAGTGGCTGACAGTGTCTGGCTCACATATGCCACCAGATGTTCGTCCCCAAGTTCATTTACTTGGCTCAATATGGCACCAATTGCCTTCAACAAAGCATCAGTTTGTATTATAAATCCTTGATCAAAATTTAGATATTTAAAAACCAGAGAATCTATTAAAAACTGGATTAATTTATTAAAGGTTATATGGGGTTATTCATTACAAATGAATCATTTCTTCAGATCTTTCAACAAATGGAAGGGGTGCTTGGCAATTCTTGCAAAATCTTCAATGAATCTTCTATAGTATCCAATCATATCAAGGAACACTTGGATATCTTGGACACTCTTTGGCACAGCCATTTTCTCTATGGCTTCGATGTTCTGGGCTTTCAGCTGCAGTCCACTAGAGTTGATTATAAATCCCACATATTTCAACTCTTTCTTGAAGAAGTGATACTTCCTCAGCTTAATCTTCAGGTTGGCCATGGATAGTCTCTTAAATACTTCCTCCAAGTGGTGCAAATGGTCAGTAAATGTTCTACTGAACACATTTATATCGTCCAAGTACACCAGGATGAATGAAACTTCAAGTTATTTAGTGTGGCGTCCATGGCCCTCTGGAACGTCACAGTTGCATTGCATAAACCCTGAGGCATCCTCGTCAGTTGATAAAGCCCCTGTGAAGTAATAATCACTTATATCTCTCTTGTTCTTCTCTTGGAAAATCAATTTTCCATTATCCCAATATTAGATCCACTGCAAAAAAATACTTCATTTCTCCTAATTGATCTAGCACATCATTGATTCTTGGTAGTGGGTATGAATACTTCTTCATAATTTTGTTAGGCTTCTGATAATTGATCACCACCCAATTAGAGACATCCTTCTTCTTCACAATAAGAATCAGACTTGACCAGGGACTTGACAATAGAACTAGAAGCCCATGCCTCACAAGTTTCCTAATTTCTTCCTCCACTACTTCTTTGGCTGCCGTTGACCATTGAATCAGTCTTATCCTGATTGACAAATCTTCCCTGGTGTTGACATTATGGATCATATCTCTTGTGAATCCCAAATAATGGTCATCCTGGGAAAATAATTCCCAATACTTGTTGAACAATCAGAGCACCTCCTCTTGCTGTCCTTCCATCAGATCAGCGAATTGCTCACAATTGACCAATAGATTAATACTCTTGGTTACCCCAAGTGGTAATCTCATTTCATTGAAGGTCCCAAAATTGTGAAATTTGCTTAGATTAGCCATCTGGATTAGGTAAAACAATGTGACGATCTGATTCTTCTCAATCTTCATTAGACTTTTGCTTAAATTTGCCAGGAGAAATCAAATTTCTCCATGGCCCAGCATAATTATTCCAGGAGCCACCAAAGCTCTACTCTGGACTTCTTCTAAGGGCTTCCAACCTCCCCATACAGCAGCTCTGGTGTCACTAATGTCAACCCTGTTTTGACTATTATTTGTGATCCTGGCGGTATGGCTCTTGCATTCTTAATTTTCAGCGGAATTCCCCAATTTTATAAGATTTCTGTTGGCATTTCTCATTGCTTATGGCCAACTAGTTGGTATCAAATTAAGATAATGATATCATTGTATATCAGGTTGATGAAGTTATTTCTCCTACTCAGGGGAGCTTCCTCATCCTTCTGATAGACCAAAGATAACGTTTGAACCAATATGGTCAACGTATTATCCTTGAAGTTACATTTAACTTTGTATTTTTGTAGAAATTCTGTACCAATCAAAATATTGTAGTATTGGTTGGCCAAAACTGTTGCTGGAGCAGATGCCACCAAGGATCTGAATCAAATTGATAGAGCACTATGCACTCCACATGAGATGGCGGTATTTGGCCCAGCTGTTCCATACGCTTCCTTGTGTTACAAATTGGGCGAGATCTTCATCCTTTTCACCAACTTGGTTAAGACAATATTAATTGGCGTTCCACTGTCAACAATCGCCCTCACCCATACTTGATTCACTAGTGTATCTATATATGTACACTCAGAGTATTGTAGAATAGTATTTACTGAGTGTATATTGGCATTATTAGCCAAATTGGGGTGTGAATTATTTGCGCCAATAAATCAGGGAATGATTCCTTGATTGCGCTAAGAGGATTGACAGGTTTGCCACATCTAATCAAACTTTGGTCAATTTTTCTGGATTATCTGCATCTCAAATCTTTTTTTCCAGTTGTTGGGCATATGGCTGAGCAACTTCCTTAATTATCTTGGGGTTGGTCCCCTTTGCCCTGAATCTTGTTACTCTGTTTACATCCAAATTGACTATTTGATACAGCTGATTCTGCGCAACTTCATCCACAAAAAGATCACTTATGTCAATTTCATTGTGCATAATATTGGGAGGAACAGGTTTTTTGAAGCTCTAGACTGTTCTCCATATAGGCTGTGGGACCTTTTCCTGTTTCCTTTGCGGGTGCAGACTCTTTTGCTTGGACCACATAAATTTGATCTTTGGGTTTCTTGCAGTGCACAGCAAAATGTCCTTTTCCTCCACACTGGTAACATACTTTCTCCTTCTTATTAATCCATCTTAAGTCTTTAGACTTATTTCTCAGCACAGTTCAGTTATTCATCTCCTTAGTGCCCTCGCTCTCTTTTGTGGGATTTGAATTTTGTACTGGATCTGATTTATAACTTTTATTCAGGGTATCAAAGGTATCTCCCAAAATTTCAATTGCCCACCATCTGAGAGGTGGTAATTTCCGTTGCAAACATGAAAGACATCATTCAATGCAAATTGCAGTAGGGCTGAAGGGCCGCTTATAGTGCAATTCAAGCATTAGAATTATCCAGCACTTTTGCTCCAACTAAGAATTGTAATTCTTGGTAGAAACAATTGGCAAATCCTGATAAGGATTCATCTTTATGGAATTGAATGCCCATAAATTCTTATTTGCACTTCAACATGCGCGTCAGGCCTTCCAAATTCCTTCATAATGGCCGCCTTGACCTCTGCATATGACCAGCTATCTCCCTAAAGATGGGGCAACACTAGGTTTTGACAATTGGTATCCAGGCAATTCATCACCATCAATGCTTTTTGTCAATTGCCATATCCATACATTGTCATATTAAACAATCAGAAAAATGCAGGGGCATTATCCTGATGGAAAGTGGGCAACTTTGGTGTTGCTTTGAATTCCTCCAAGGTTTCTCTAGCCACATCTCTTGGTTCAGCTACTCAGCGCTCTTGGGGAGTAATTTTGGGCATCATCTCCAAAATAGCTGTAAAAGTGGGTGGCATGTTTCTTGAGATAGTTATCTTTCTAACTGGAGTCTGGGGAGTTCTTTCTTTGGTGTCAGTTAGTGCATATGGCTCACCTTGCATTTGTGAGTCTTCAATTCTTTGACCTGCTTAATCAGCTGCTCAATATCTGTGCTGAATTCTCTTAAATGAACGCAATCCACTTCACGCTCAATTTTCAAAAATAAGACTTCCTGAATTAAAACTTCCTTCTTTTTCTTCAATGACATTACTTTTCCAATTACTTATTTCCAAAACTCATGACATTATTGACCACTTCCTTGATCTTGGCGACTCTCTCCTCCAAGGCAGCAAATTCTTGATCATCCACCGAGTTCAGGGCATTCAGGTTAACAGTTGCCAACTCCGTCCAGAGTTTTCTTATTTTATCTTTATATGACATAACGTCCTAGTATCTTTTACTCAACTAAACCCCTGTAATGAGATCCAATTGTTAAAATTTATAGGGTTCTTGATTATTCTCAGCTGATAAACCCTAAATTAATTAATTGCACAGGTTTGTCATTGTGCAATTCTCCATGTCATATTATAGTAAGATGTATTTGTTTAATAATAGTATGAAGACTATTATCCATAGTTGAATAAAGTACTAGAATTAGGACCAACGCTTGGTCAGTATTTTCTCTTAAAATACTCAGGACGTCTTCAATTGGAATCTATTCCCTTGTACCGCCTACTTGATCCATGCTTAGATCCTCATTTACAGTTTCTCTCTGGTGACACACAGATGGCAGCAATCCCCAATTCAGTTCAGATTCTCTTCTATGAATCCCCGCTCAGATCCTTACTCTTTATCCTAAAGAATCTCAAAATTAGAGCACACAGCAATAATTTTCTTGAGAAAGAAAAGAACTTGAAATGGATTTTGATAAGATATATTAAGATAATACTCTGATAATTAGTGTTTTTAATAAGTGAATTCTTAGAAAGTTTATAGTGGGAACTTGGTGCCCAACCCTTGGTTGGCACCTCCTCAATGAAACAGCAGCCATTGCCATTGAATTACCCATTCACGTCTCATCAGAGATGGTCTTCCCCATCCTGGCTAGGATTCTGTCATTGGACATCCTTGAGAATTAAAATGGAAGGAGTTAGAAAATGTGTCCCTAACGTTTTCCTTTCAATCCCAGAGAACCAACCATATTTGGCAAGCTACCTGCTTAGGTAATGGGACTTTTTACCCATTATGGCAGGTTACTTCACCAAATGATCTATTTGCTAGTTGCAGGCAGCATCACTCACCTCACAACTTGATCCTTGAATTCCTCTATGGTCAGTGGTAAAAACTTATTAATCCCAATTGGTACACCTGATAGTTAATCATTGATCAACTATCATATGTCCCCTATTTTGTTGGAAACTTTGCCTGACAAGATCTTAAGCATTTATCTGGATTAATCCCCAATGGATCCAACCTATATGAATAACCTAAAATCCCCTGAACATTGTTACCCCAAAATCAGGGTCAACCAATATCCAATTCACTTTGCTATAGGGAATTATCCCCTAGCGACCCCTGGTAATCTAGTTGGCTGGGAATATGGGCAAAAATCCCAACACCATCTAACTTTGCAAATTATAAAGTAATTAAACATATTTTAAAACCTTTTATATTTACCAAAAATTAAGTCCTTTATAGATCTTATAATATCATAAAGATCCTGATATATTCTGCACTTATAAACAGTGCTGATACATGCTAAATATAGTAAATTTATTGAGTTATGTAACCAATGCAGTACATATATAGATAAATGCTACAAACTCTGATTGTATCTATTAGTAAACTTTTATTGCTAATACATACTTTATGGTCACTCCCTTTACTTATCATTATGGGATATCCAGTAACCAAACCTAGATCATTATACTTTTATTGTTTAATTTATATCTTCTATATCTATATCCTTATTACCCCTGTTCATTTTAATAAAATTCATTGTAATCTGTTTAAAAGCAGGCCTGGAATACTTTACATACTATAATAATAATAACACTATAATAGTTTTAAATAGTTTCAAGTCTACTCGTTGGGAAACACTACCACATAGGGTTGTAAGGAAAAACCAAGTATTGAAGGAAAAGTTTCCAGAGTTCCAATATAAGAGTCAAATCAGCTGCAGTATCCTCCCTATTGAACTGCATAGTTAGTTATTAGTTTTATTAATACTGGTAATTTATTTCTTAAATTTAATAGTTTACTCTAATGAAAAGAAAAAGTCTCAAGTAAATTGTATGTTGATAACATTTTAAAAACCGCTAAAGTTGAAAATATGATACTTGAGTTCAAAGTCTATATGTTTGATCAATAGCTGCATTTATTAACTTATAAACCATAAACCATACTTTTGTGAAAACATCTGGTAAAGTGATTTTAAGAGGTAATCTAGTTTAGGGTCAGATATTGATTATATCCACTCACAACTCTAAGTAAATATTACCTACTTTTTTAGCAATGGCTTTACTAAATTCTTATTTCAAGGTGCAAATTTAAGTTACAGGGCATTCTAAACATGAAGGAGATGTTTCAGTGAGGCAAACCCTTAGTAGTAACACTCCATGTTATCTCTTTTTCTATACTATGTTTATGGATTAATCTCAGCACAAGTTTAATATAAGATATTGATCATTGTTATCTAAAAGGTCCCTGACACACATAGTAAACTAATCTATTTTTATTTAACCGAGGCAAGCTGACCAGGGGACAGGCATTACCGAAAGAAAGAAAGAAACGACGTGAAACCTGAACAGGGTCAACTCCATCGAAGAAGGTTTTTCCACCTCCGGATCGGGACTCAAATTTTTCTGGTTACGTCATGGGTAAGGTTTTCGTGTTATTAGACCTACTAACCGCCAATAGCTTCCTTTGGCTGGCACCCCGATCGATGTGCAAAGGGCGGGAATCGAACCCGCAACCTTCAGGTTGGTAGCCATATGCCCTTACCGACTCGCCTTCCACCCCTCATAGTAAACTAATCTAAGTATATTTTTTAGTTTTTATAACACTAGATTTGCAATGTTGTTAAGTTTTATTGGAAGAACATCAAAATAGGTGTGTCATACTCAAACATTATAATCCTATGTGCTCTAAGAAAGGTATGCAATAACTTGTCACTTCAGTAGATAGATTTAAGCTAATTAATTCAATAATATGCTATATATATTATAAGACATAATACCCTTATTATTAATTTACATCTAGGTCCAGGGTATCTTTTCTCAAAGAATTTTAAATAAATGTTTAACAAATTTACCTACCATCATGAGTTGTTAATTTTCAAGAAATCAAACTTGTGAAAAACTAATGTGCGCTTAATTTAGAGTGTAATTGAGACTAGAGTTTAGCTCAAAACTATATTAAATGATTTTGATTAGATGAAAAAAATTTATCACTATAATTTCAAAGATAAACACTTTTTATACCCCCAGATCTTATTAAATGCACTGTGATATCATAAAGGGCATAAATATGACTAAATTGTGAATTTTCATACCAGTTTATTACAAAAATTATCATATTACCATTTGTTAATATAGAGTAAAGTTATATCTGTGTTAGCTGATATAAAATGATGGTTAAACATTAAAAACTAAGGCTTTTGTTGGTTTGTGATCTTACTAATACTCTGATCTCAAATTTTAACAACTCACATTTTTACATATTATTTATGACGTTCAAATAAAGTAGAACCTCCACCTAAAAGCCATAGACCACTTAATTACTTATCTATATAACTTATTACATGGAAATATAATAATTGATCCTAACATTTTATTTCATATTACCTATCCTAATTGTGCAACTAGTATATCTTAAAATATTGTTTTCTTGATAAAGGCTTTTTAACTGATAATATATTATTTTCATGATTGCATGACATAATTGAGGGTACAGACTGTAGAAACAAGGCTGGGCGTGAATAGGCCAAAAAGGTTGAGTTAGCGGGCCTCACTGACCTTAAGCATACCCTGGATCAACGCTGAGTAAATGCAATATGAGCCCAAGTTGGTCCTGGGGATGCACATGATGCTTGTCCCTGCGTTACATTGAGGGCATTAAAATACATAAGCTTTGTTATAAATCAGAATGGTTTGTAACAGTTGCATGGGGATTGGGTTTGAAACATGTTAAATTTAAGATATTGCTAAATCCAGGAAGAATTTAGTTGGAAACATTAACTCTAGTTTGGACTTACTTGAGCTGCAGGCCATGGCTGATGGTAATGTGCGCTTATTGGCTTTTTAGGCTTAGTGATGCTCCAAAGAGATGATGATTCTCCCTCTAATGTTTATTGGTGATTTCTTGAGACCAATCTTCTTTGTTGATTGACTTTCTTTAATAAAACCTTCATTACATTAACGTTTTTTTGAATGGTCCCTTGGTGGACCTGTGCACGTACCTCCTAAAGGAGGTCTCCAGCAACATAGGATATCTTATCTTATTTTAAAACAACGGAATCTGGTGCACATATGGCTGCCATGGTCACCTCCAGATCAAGGCACCCAAGCACCCTGACAAAGATCTACAACTGGTTATGGACTCCTCTTTGGAGTCTAACCAGGTTCTGTCATTTGGTTGTTATCTACTTAAATATTCTGTGCTGCATATCCTTTCCCTGGGTCCCCTCTGCTCCAGCACTCTCTGTGGTCCACTATTCCATATCTTACTAGTGACTAGTTTCCTTTCAGTGTGTCTGTGCATACAGCACCACCTCACTGGGAATGAGAGAGTTACAGACACTCTCTTGACACAGATCTTATTGATTGCATTGTGCTCCCTTAAAAGGCATAATTATGGTTACATTATAAATGTTCATACTGGTAATATTACAAAAATTATCATATTACCATGAGTCAATACAAGGTAATGTTAATTCTGGTTAACTGATATAAACCACTGTTTAAACATTAGAAAATTTAAGCTTATGTTGGTTTGTGTCTTACTGATCTCTGATCTGATAATTTAACTTCTCACGTTTTTATATATAATTTGTGACCTTTAAATAGAACACAACCTCCACCTAAAAGCCATTAAATTTGTATTAACTTACCTATCCAATGTATTATATCAAAAAACTACAATTATTGATTATAAAAAGTATTATTTTAAGAATATCTATTCTATTTGTGCAACTAGCTTATCATATAATCTTGCTTACTTTATGAAAAGCTTTTAATTGATACTTTTTATTATATCCAATATTTTATTTTATCTAACTGAGGCAAGCCGACCAGGGGACAGGCATTACCAAAAGAAAGAAATGTCATGAAACCTGAACAGGGTCAACTCCATCGAAGAAAGTTTTTCCACCTCTGTATCAGGACTCAAATTTTTCTGGTTACGTCATGGATGAGGTTTTCGTGTTATTATATCTACTAACCGCCAATAGCTTCCTTTGGCTGGCACCCCAATCAATGTGCAAAGGGTGGGAATCAAACCCGCAACCTTCAGGTTGGTAGCTGTACGCCCTTACTGACTCGCCTTCCACCCCCTTATTATATCCAATATTATATGATTATTTACTCATGAATAGCTTGATATAATTATCAACTATGAGTTTTAAACTTTTCAATTTATTTGAGGTATGCCAACCAGGGGATGGACAGTACCAAACACAACACTCAAAATGACAAAACAAAACTAATAACCAGGTGGGAAGCAGAAACTGCTAACCCATCATAGCAGAGGGTGAGGAGGGGTAGGGGGGTTGGTTTTCAGAAAGACCAACCTCAATCAAGGGATGTTGGTTACAGTACCAGATCAGAGCAGAGAGTCAGGGCGTTGGGGCATCCACATAGTGGGGGTTGAGGTCAGCATAGTAGGAGTTTTCCTCTTCCACATCAAGATAATGACAGAAAAGTGTTTCAACAAAAGCTGCGAGGAGAACTTCAGCTTCTTTGCAGGCTTCAGGAAGTTGGGTGAAAAGGAGATACTGTGGTGGGTGATTTTGGCTGAGGGGTTGAATGAAGCAAGCATTGCAATATTCATAACAGCAACTTCAGCATCATCAAATAGTTTTGAGATGTCACTGCAGGGAGATTCAGGGAAGTCAGGGGGAAGAAGAGGGTGGGCAGGCCATGCTGGAGCTGAGCCACTGACTGGGCCACCGTGGTGCATAGTTTTGGGCAATGAGGAGAGGCCACCGCAGCTGAGGTGAGCTGGTGATCACTTTGGAAGGGGGCTGTATTGGGCAGAGGAGCGAAATGGCGAGGGGTAGGGGTTTCATTAAAGTCAGGAAGGAAAAATTCTGCCCAACCATAATCGCCTTGGCAGAGAGGTTGACCTGTATGCTTACTAATGAGGACATTACCTGATTCGTCAGTTTCAGCCAATAGATCCCATGGATTTTGGTTCACTGGAATAGTGGCGTTTGAATTTGGGTTGGTGGGATTGGGCAAATGGGCAGCTGCTTGGGTGCCAATGGTGGTCCAAGCATTGCTCTGATTGGCTGGGGTAGATTTAGGTGGGAGAGTGAGGCAAGAGGTTTTTTTTGGGGGGGGGGGCTGATTTTCCATGTGGGCCCACTGAACGAGATTGGAGGGTGGGAGGGGGCAGCAAAGCACCCCATACTGAACCTCCAGAAGGAGGCTCAGAAGCTGCAGCAGTGGACTTGGCCTGAGGGCATGCTCTTTTTGCATGGTTGAGGCCAAAGCAGAGGGACGATCTGCCTACCATTATCGACCTGAGCTCAAAAGAAATGATCAGGTGCTGCAGCCACACTAGCGCGGGGTGGGATTTGTTGGGCTATGGTAGGGTGGTGTGGTATGATGGTGGCTGTTGCCCGAGGAGCAGCAAGGCGCTCCACACCAGATGGAATGGCAAAGATGAGGTTGGGCTGAGTGCCATAAGCCATGAGCCCCATGACCAACTGGTCATACAAAACCTGGGGTGGAAGGTGGGATGGGAGATTTTCAAAGGATACCACCAGCGTGGTGTCTGAAGGGAGGCAAGTATGGGTTGTGAGAATGGGGTTTTTTATAAATTAGAGGAGTTTGTGCTGCCGCTTCAGCATCCTCCTCAGATTGGAAACCAACGTCAAAGTAGCCCTTAAAAGGGCGGAAGTCTATAAAGCCAGCTGGTGCAAAGGCTGCAAAGGCTAGATCAATAATTGCCTTATCAGCATATGGAAACAAACGCCCATAGTCCACTATGAGGCAATAGCAAATGGCAGAGCGAGGGAGGGCGAGAGGATGGGGGCGAGAAGGGTGGGCGCGCACCAGGTGGAGCGCTAAGTCCCGTGGGGGACAAAACGGTTGGAAGCAGTGGGTGGGCTGTTTGAGCCCATCTGAATGCGCTTGCCCGCGAGGCAGAAAACGCTAGGTGGGGGTGCACTGCTGCCCCACACTGGGGTGGCAGGCGGCGGAGCCAAGGACATCAAAGAATAGGTTTGGGCAGATGGCTGTGGATAATTAAAACTTAAAATTTAAAATCGCTCAAAAGTGACTTCAAGCGGTAAAAGAAAGTATGAGTTTTAAACTTTTTTATAGTAATTATACTTAAATAAGGGCTAATATTTAGCATATTTATGTACATTGGTAATCATCTAAGTAGGTAAATTACTTTGGCTCAACATGTTTTGCTTGCTTTATTGATAATCTATTATCCTAAAAATTAAACATATGTTAAATATAATAAAAAGGGTCTTAGTAGTGAGACTTTATATATATGCTTTCAAAAATATCTTAACAAATTTTTTTTGAATTACTTAGTACTTGTGTTGAGATTTGACATGCCAGAGTTGGGTTCAATATAGGCCAACCTTAAATTGATCCAAATTTTCCTACCTCCAACACCTCTACTGAAACACTCTAAACTAGTCAGAGAATTATCCCCATGACCTAACAAAGTTATCAAAGGCAAGCCTGCCTTCAATCACTCACGTGACCAAGCTCAGGGTGTTGAAAATCTTGCTAGTGAAGGTCATCATTATCCCTGAAAGAAATATAGTGAAGTTGCAAACTATAGATATTCGCATCTTTTAGCTAAATGAAGACATGTTATTACCTCCATTCTGATTTTATTTTCACTTAATTTTAGAGCTCTTTTGCCAAGATCCTCTCCAACCTCTGTCATCACAATCACTGGTTTTATTACAATAGGTCCCTTATCACCTATTACAAAGCTTAAAGTAATTCACTGGCCCCTATGCCTAGGATCCCTGGATCTCCCTGCTATCACATCCCTGTGGGACAAATCAACCCATCCATTTTGGTACACTTCAGAGGAATGACCACCCTCAGCTACCCTATCCTGACAAGACTATCAATGCTTCCTGCAAGGTGTTCTCCTGAGCTACCTGGTGAATAAATATATTCATAATGATGAAAATAACTGAGGCCCCACTTGGCCTCTTACTAAAATATTTAGCTTCACCCAATGGGTAACTCCAACAGAAACCATAACCATGAGAATGACAAACCCAATCCCCAATTTCCCTCATAATTTGAGGAAGAGGTGAAGTATGAGATTGTGAAGCTGGCTTTTGGTGCGAGCTGCGCCTGCATCAATGCAGCAAAAACCTCTCTTTTTAGCCCTATTTATCTAAAACCTGCTGGCGCATCAAGTCATCTACTTGTGTGCCTGATCTCATCACTTTTGCTGAGCATCAACTTGCTCAATATGCTGAGTCAATGGACACAGCTGGCCTCATAAATGAATAAAACCCAAAACTATACCTCCTTATGCCCCATGTCGCTGATGCTCACACCCTGATGCTGTCTACCATGGTCTGCCAGCTAAAGTGGGCGCCAGACAAAAGTTTCCCCAAGACTTCCTCACCTTCTGATATGGCTTCCTAAGCTATTAGTTGAGGTGCCATGTTGGCTTTTCCTATCTAACAATCCCTTTATTGGCCCATTTGAAAAAAAGATGTGTGGTGGCTCCCATTTTGGGTTGGGCACCACTAGTGCTAAAAAAGAGAATGACAAATCCAACCTTGTGCAATTCATGCTATGTTCAATATCTCTATCCAACCCTTGAACCCCAGAACTATCACTTTCAGCCTACAGGCGTTGCTGATACTATTAACCAAATAGTTTTAGGTCCTTTTTTCCCCGGAGATTGCTCCCATTGCAACCAAGGGCCTGCTGTTCCTGATAACATGCAAGCTTTATACAAATCCTCCATCTTACACAGCTCTGAGTTGAAAATATCCTGCACTGAGCGATATTTATGGCGACTTGTGCACCCCACCATTCACCATTTAGTTCAAATGATGGGAATCCACCATCAAGAAACTTTGAGACAGTTTAGTTTGTCACAAGAGTTACACTCCTATATTTTAGAATTCTACAACTCAGCTTCTTCAGTTGTAAGAGATAACCGCGAGGCCAATCTTGAGAACCACACCCAATTATTTTAATTTAAACCCAACTCTCTCAACTGGATGTGGAAGTGGCTAGTCTCCTTTATGAGGAAGTAGCTACCAAATTTACTAAAGCACCCACAATTATCAAGAGTTAGTTACAACAATCCACCACTGATCTCTCAGGACAACTCAATACTTTTATTAAACAAACTTCAGAACGAATGACCCAAATTTATAATAGTACTCCAACAAGAGTTTAATGTCTCATGAGTGCGCAAAACTCTTGGGTCTCCTGGACCTGTAGGTCCCACAGGACCCCAGGGAGAAGGAATCAGCCAGCTAAGGAGGGGTGATGGGCCCCCCTGGTCTTGATGGGGATGAAGGGCCACTTGGGCACCCCAGCTATAGGCACCCTGGACCTCCTGGACTCCCTGGCCCTCCTGGACAACCTGGACCCTCTGGCCAACCTGGGTCTTCTAGGTCAAATGTGCATTTACCTTCCACTTTGGAGGATCCTTCCCTAAGTGGACGTCTTTGCGCTCTAGAACATATTAAAAATATCACTTTAAGATGTTGGCTACATCACTTTGGAGATCATATTAATCCAAACCTTACCATCAATGAAATTAAGGAAGGATTAGACAATATTTACCATCTTTTAAATTTTTTCACCCTAGTTTTGACTCATCAAAAGAAAAAATTATTAGATTAGAGCATGGTAACTATGAGCTCCAATCCCTAATTAAAAATCAACATGTCAAGATGGAATCCTTACAAGCCATCTCTTTCTGCTAAGCATCACTTTTCAAAAATCAATTCAGCCTAAAATTTAGCTCCACTAAAGAGATTTACGAAAACTATTAGCAAATATGGCGGGAAACCCCGCAAAAGAACCCGCAGGCTATGCCAAACGAGCCAGCACCACCCCAAACAAAGCAACCCTCAGTTACCCACCTCAGGGTCAACCAGAATCACCCGCTCTCAAGAAGCAGTCATGAAAGCAGGCACCACCCCCCAACCTGGAGCTACTTCAACTAGCGCCAGTTCACCTGATCGCACTTCTGCAACCTTCACGCCTAACAGCTCTGTGTGCGCTGCCTCTTACCAACCCGCTGGGCCCCCTCCAACCAAGGAGGCCATCACCCACGCTGTTTTAATGGCGTCTGCTCAGTTGAATGCAACTCAGCCCATCCAGGCATTCACCTCCCCCATTGTGTCAGCTAATTCAGCCCCATCTATTATTGCTGACGCCGTGTTTCTGGCTCCCTCCATGAGGGGCGATACCCAGCTACCTGGCCCCCAAACCCTCAGATGTAAGGTTGGATTAGCCGCACATTCTGGTTCACTAAGCACCAAATTGGGACAATCTACTATTCCCAATGAGGATTCAAATGGTTCGGATTTTGAACTTCACACCAGTTCCATTCTCACCTGTCCCATTTAAACCCCATAATTGGCACTTCTCAAGTCGGCACTTTATCTCCATATGCTGAAAACGACCAATTCACCAATCAGCCATTGAGTTTTGCCCACAAAATCACAGCAAATACTCGGGCTGAATTTACCCAAATAGATTGGGATGGTGATGAAACATCGCCTCTTCCCAATTGGCTGGAGTTAATTCCAATCTGGATGGGCCTCCCCAATTTAGCGAGGCCCAACAATCACCTGGCCCCCAAACCCTCAGATGTAAGGTTGGATTAGCCGCACATTCTGGTTCACTAAGCACCAAATTGGGACAATCTACTCTTCCCAATGGGGATTTGAATGGTTCAGATTTTGGAACTTCACACCAGTTCCAATTTCACCCGTCCCATTTAAACCCCATAATCGGCACTTCTCAAGTCGGCACTTTATCTCCATATGCTGAAAACGACCAATTCACCAATCAGCCAGTGAGTTTTGCCCATGAAATCACAGCAAATACTCGGGCTGAATTTACCCAAATAGATTTAGATGGTGTTGAAACATCTCCCTCCTCCCAATTGGCTGGAGTTAATTCCAATCTGGATGGGCCTCCCTAATTTAGAGAGGCCCAACAAACCGCCCCTCAATTTAATATGACGCCAGCAACTGCTGTAACATTCCAGCAACAAGGGAACTCCGCAAACTTGTCCAAACCACCAGCTCACACTCAACCTGCAATTGCAGCCCAAAGCAAACACAAACGTACCAAAGGAGCCACTGGGGCGTGGCAAAAACCTCTGGCACCAACGCTACCCAAAGCTGATCCCCGTGAAGTGGCGTTTATTGCTGATGTTGAGAAGAAATGGGCTGAAACTAGAGCGCAAAAAGCTCTACCTCGCTCAACCTCTCCCACGCAATTCGCCTTTATTATGGGCATAACCCTGTTGAATTCTATACAGAGGATTACTTCTCATACTTTGCAGCGATTGCGGAGACATTCCCAATTAACACCACCATTTTTGAATCAGTGGAGGGCCACTACATCGATGTGGGCTTCACTGAAGCTGCCCTTGCTGACCATGCTGCCACCCTCCAGGTATTATTCCATGCGGATCTCTTCGCATCTCCCGCACATGCTCTCACCTGGAGAAAATTTCATGGGTTACTTTTTTCAACCTACCAACGACTGTTGATCCTGAGTCTCTTAAACTGGCACTCCATCGTGGTTTAATGGAGTTTGGGTCTGTTCTTTCAGTGGACTTTAGCGTCCCCTCTTACTATGCTCCCACTCAAAGAGCTCGCACTGCTAGGGCGTCGTTCATCCCCTCCCCCACTGTATCCCGCAACATTGAAGTTATTACTCGTGTGGCGGTAGTTGGGGCATGCCCTGAGATCTTTTTTGTCGACCCTGATCAGGCGCGCCCCCAGTGTTCATGGTGTAACGCCCTTGGACACTTGTATAGTGGCTGCACAGCTCGAAAACAAGCCCTCTTAGCCACCACCCAGGGGCCTAAACCAGGCCAAAAATGATCCCACGTGGCCGCAGCAGCAATCCCAAAACCCACACAATGGGTTCCCGTATAAGACCTGTCCCCTGAGGCCTTACGCCTAGCAGTTGAAACAGCTAACCCCACTATTGGTATGGGATACCTTCGCGCTCATGCCCCCTTCCAGTGGGCACCCCCTCCAATCTCCCAGAGTCAACTCCCTCTCTCACCAAGCGCAAGGCATCTCCCACAGGGTGCCCCTCGTCAGCCACCCCCACTCAGGGCTCCGCGGCACCCCCAGCAACCTTCACCAGCAATTTATCGCATCAACCCTCAGCTCCCAATGGAGCTATGCCCACCAGCATGGACTAGCAACCCGCGGCCTGTGGTAGAAGTGCCACCTCAAAGAGTCCTAACCCAACCCCACAGTCCATTTCACGCGGATCCTTTGCAGTGTTGGAGGAAGTGAATATGGACTCAGACTCATCAAATGGTGACACCGCGGATATCACCATTGGCACCCTCAGGTCCTTCCCCTGCAACGGAGCGGGGGCAGCATCCTAGGCTGGCTTACTGGGTCCTCCGCCCCCCCACCCTCTCCTTCCCCTCAGGACCCCCGACGCTCCTCATGGATTGCAGCTAATAGTCAAGCTAAAGGACTCAAAACTAGCCGCCTCACAGAAGCAGGTTTAAGCGCTGGCAACCCCCCAGGACATGGAGGGGAACAGCTATGAGTCCCCATGGCAGCACCCTGGCCCTGCAATCCATCAACGCAAATGGGTTTCAGGACTTTAAGCAGAGAGCCCGCCTCCTCTGAAACTTCAGGTCAGCACAAATTGACATCGCTGCTGTCCAGGAGCCCCATATCCTCCCCCACGAACAATCTGCATGGAATGAACAGTTTGGAGGCAACTCCTTCTGAACAAATCATGCCGCCCTTATTGTTTTATATCCCTGGGTTAAAACCCATTCTTTTTCACAGTATCTAGGG
>JAKSZP010009948.1:0-34623 GCA_022478985.1 Massospora cicadina | reverse complement strand
ATAATAAACTTAATAAAATATGTTTGGAGCTATCACCCCTTATTTTGACCTTTATTATAATATAATTGCAGATTTATCTGCGCTCCTCCTTTTCTCATAAAAACCTATAAACCTTTTATCTTCCATCAGAGTCTTTATACCTCAGTTCCACAGCTGGATGCATCCTTGGCTCGGTACTCTTCTATTCTGCTTCCCTTTTTTTAACTTACTCTCAATTGTACCAATCTTGGCATAAATCCTCTCAATTCGCCAAATCTCTCATTTAAAAGCACTTAAATTACCAATACCTTTTCAATTTCAGCGGATTCCATTCATTCCGCCATATTGATTTAGAGCTTATCATCCAGTCATATTGGAATCGTGACACATGTCATACAAACTTGAGGAAATAATAGTATGGTGTGAAAGACAGATTCTACAAAGGCTTATTAAAAAGAGTTTTATGAAAGTGAAAGTAAAAAAAATAAATGGCAACATACCCTAAAGGGACTATTGCTTTTATAGCTGGGATGGGGAAGAAGGATTGGAGGGAGTTCTAATCTTTATTCTTGGCCTGGGACCCTGCACAAACCCTGATTAATTAGGTCAGCAAAAGCTGTAATAGGTTGGGAAGAATCTTTAACAAGTTCAGATCTTGTCATCAAAATTTTGATAGCTCATGTTACATATCAGAGAATAGTGTAAAATTGATAGTGAAAATCTTGAATGATGTTGTTAGTAATAGTAAGTCATTGCACCCCATTTTGCATTAAATTGATTTGATCAAGGGATCATTTGAAATTTTATGGGAGTGGTTTTTATGATACAGAGGCTTAATCCTCAATCCAATTCATTACTTGTAATTTAATACAACTTATCATACTTGTTGAGGCTTATAATGATCTGGAAAAGTTGGATAATTTTTTTCTTTTGACAGTGACCAGATTATGATTGGGATAAGTCCTAGGGGGCTTTCAGAAACCATAGACTCTATCACCTTGCTAAAACTCTATCAATCATTCTCAATCGGGTAGACTAAGAAAAGGGGAAGAAAAAAAACCTTATGGGGCTGGAAAGTAAACTATTGTTTATCTACCACGTGAGTTAGGTCACTGAGATGAGGCAGGTGAGATACAAGGAGCTAGTGTATTAAAATCCTAAAGGGTAGTATAAGATTTCAGGCGGAGAGGATGTGCCTCAGGACTTACATTGTTTTAATATAAAAAAACATTTTCTCCTAGTGTTTACTAAAAGATCAAAAAACTAACACATTAAAACTCCATTGAGAAAAGTGCATTGAATTGAAAATTGCCTATTTGTGCAAACTAAATCAATTTGAAATCATTATTGCTCAAAGTGAGTGAAAAATATGTACCCCTCTATGTTGCTTCGCCTGCCAAAGTTATTACCAGAAGCAAATTTTAAGCTACTCAATCTTCTCAGGATAAACTTACATATAAAATGGATAAACAACTTCTCTAGCTTGAGGAGGCAGCGAATGACATTGCTATTGTTGCAACTTTGCCAGCAACTCAATCAGAATGGATTAAGCATATCATTTTTAAATATATACCACCAATGTTTACTGTTTTAAACTTAAATAATGCTGTGCTCAAGATCTCACGGTAATAACAACTGTTCATTGATTTACCAAGCTATTAGGTTTTTTCCTATTACTACTTTAACGGTAGTATCAGAATTAATGAATCAATATCACCGATCAAAGTCTACATTTATCTTAAGCTCAGCAGTTTTTGGATGAAAAAAGGCCTTAAACCAAAAGTTGATCTTGATTGTCTACCATATTCACTATTTTGAAGATTATACTTGTCAGTTTCTAGGGTGGACAATGACCCACTGTGTTAACCTTTGGCGATTTAGATTGAATCCGCCAAGGTGTTTGCACAGGGTAAAACCCACTGAGCAACAGATGAGAAATATGATGATTGCTGATCCTCAATAGGTAATAATTATAAAGCTCTTAAATAAGAGGCTATTGCCCTGACAATACCACTTTTATTTAATATAACTCATGGCTACTATTTCTAATGTTTTGTCTTATTCTTTCTTCCCAAAAGACCTTTACCTACATTATCTTGTTCAACTTTAATTCTGCAATTGTCTTCTTCAATTTTGGGCCGTCAGCTTAGTACCACTTTATTCTACCATTTTAGGGGTTTTTCTTCATCATTGAGGCTCCGGTGGAATTCACTATATTCACTGAATTGACTATCAAAGTTTAAATCCCCTTCAGCATTTATTACACAATCCACTGAATATGTGCTTATCATCCACTAATATCAAAATTGTGACATTGTTCTCCCTTTGACCGGATGATAAACTATTTCCTGTATGCTAAAAGGAACTTTGCATGTACTCAGTTGATAATCTGATCACCTGCGGGTTCCTTAACAGTGTAGGCGTCAACGCCAGTCTTCTTGATTAACTCAAATAGTCCAATCCATATTCTGGCAAGCTAGTTCCTTCTTCCAAGCCCACGTTGGTCATGGAACAGGACGATCTTCTATAACAAACTGTGGGTGGTTGCTGCATATACATTGGTCAGACGCCTGATCCCAAAACTTTCTTAGCTAAACTAGTACAATACAAATCAGTTTGGAGTTTGATCAGCTTGTCTATTAATTTAGTCAAATAGCGCTGGGCTCCACTCCGCCGGTATTCTCCACACAGGAAAAAAGCAATTCTGGAAAAGATGAATGTCTTCTATAAAGTAATTGGAAGGGACTTTTCCCTGTCAATGAATGATAGCTAATACTGTATGCAAAGACAGAGGAGGATAAAAGGGTACTCCAGTCCGCGGCCCAATTATTTACAAGCTTATGGAGAATGCTCACTAAGGTTCCATTGACCCGTTTGACCATCCCATTGGATTCAGGGTGGTATGTGGTAGTTAAGACCACACAGATGGCCATTAACTCATTCAACTTGGAAAGCATACGACATGAAATTTGTTCCATTGTCCATGAGAATAAACTGAGGACCGCCATGTCGCTGTATGACACACTCCATAATGAACTTAGAAATAGTTACAGCTCCTAATTCCCTGATCACTCTTCTCCCATCCACCTGGTCAAGCGATTGATGGCTACAAGTATTTAATTTTAGTGATTTACATCAGTTGGCAGTAGGCCCACCACATAAAGAAAAACATTGTGCCAAGCGAAATGGAGATTAACCAGCTGATAGGTAGTTTTCTTGTGGATCAGTTTACCACTTGACACCAGTGCAACAAGAAACTGTCTCAAACACATCATAGTTTATGCTCTCCAAATAGTAACTGGGTCTCAAGAACTCCATCATTTTCTGCACCCTCCATGTCCTACCGCCCTATTGCACCCATGAAAATTGCGGGCCTTATGGAGGGTTTTGGGAAGCTCAGCGTCAATTCTCCAATTTGCTTATAAAACTTCCCATAACACAAGAAGGTGTTGTGGAGGAGTCCATCTAACGCCTTGATCACTTGTAGTGGCTTATCTTGATTTTTGCCCACAATTATCTTCTCATACATTATGTCAGCCAGATCTGCCATGATGGTGAATGTTGGTAACAATGAGAGACAGTCTGCATTCCTATTTTTTCCCCTGGCTGGTGTGCTATTTCAAAGTCATATGCTTGGAACCTCAATGCCCATAGCGCAAGCCGCCTTTTTGGTTCCCAAAGATTCTGCAGCCAATGCAAGGATGTATGATCAGTTACCACTTTGAATTTCACCCCATGGGGTATAACTGGAACTGTTTATACACGTATATCACTGGTAAGCACTCCCGCTTGGTCACGGCGTAATTTCATTAAGGACAATTCAAACTAAGGCTGTAAAAAGCAACAGGGTGCTCCACCCCTTCATCTTTTTGGTATAGCATGGCTCCTACATCAAAAAGAGAAGCAACCATTTTTACAACAAACTCTTTCTTTAAAGTTAGGGTATTCCAAGACAGGGGTGTTGGCCAATGCTGTCTGCAAGGCATCAAAAGCGTTTTGGCATTGTTCTTTACAGTTGAAGGCGGCGCTTTAATTAAATAACTCAACAAGCGGTGCCCCAATACAACTGAAGTTACTAATGAACTACTGGTAGTAACTGCCATCCCCAAAAACACTTGGATAACTCGCTTATTACCTGGCTGAGTCATCTTACATATAGCTTTCATTTTTGCTGGCTGCAGTTTAAGCCCTCTTGAGACCACCACTAAACCAAGGTATTCAAATTGCATCAAGAAAAAATAACACTTTAAGGCTTGATCTTGATATTAGTATTAGCAAGTCGTGTGGAACACTTGTTCTAAGTGGTCAAGATGCTCTTTGAGCGTCTGTGAGAACACATTAATATTGTCAAGGTAGACTAGAACGCAGGACAGCTTTAGATCACCCAAGCTTGTATCCATAGCATGCTGGAATGTAGCTGGGTCTTTTCACAAACCCTGCATCATATGTGTAGGCAGTAACAACCCTTTGAGGTGATTATAGCACATTTTTAAAAGTTCTGCCGTCAGTAACTCAATCTGCCAGTACCCTGATATCAAATCCATGGCAGAGAAGTAGTTAGAGCCTCTCAGCTGATATAAAGCGTCATCAATCATTGGGTGAGTAGTGGATTCCTTCTTTGTGAAGCCATTAAGCTTCCAGTAGTCGATGACCACACAGTTTGTGCCTTTCTTTTTCTCAACAATGAGCACCAGTGATGCCCCAGACTCTTGGATGGCTCTGACATCCCCTGCTCAATCAATTTATCTACTTCATTGGAGACTACTTTCTCTGCAACCTTGGAGCGCTGGATGGTCTGTGACAAATTGGAGGGTGGTCTCCTGTATCTACCCAAAGCACCAACCCCATGTGCGCATCCCAAATCATGGTCATCAGACGCAAAAGTATCTCAGTATTTTCAAACAGGGCATTGCACTATCTTTCTGTTCCTCTGACCACCCAGTCAGCGCTTCCCGCAAAACACTGCCATTATGCCAAATGAGGATCTAACAGGTAGACTGAGGTCTTCCCAAGACCCAAAAATCATAATTATGGCGGACTTTGTTGATAGAAGTCATGTGTAAATAAGCCCAATTGGTGCCTTTGGACCGTCATAGACTCCTTATGTAGGTTTTCTAGAAATACCTCCACTCCCTCCTGCCCTGATAACAGGAGCCCAGGAACCACATGTGGTTCTAGCCATGATTATTGGTAAGGCCCCACAATTTCCCCATGTAGCCCTTCAGGGACTTCTATTTCAAGCTCTGTCCCTATTATGACCTGATGCCCAGAGGGTATGCTTAAAGTGCTCGCCGCCCATAGCAAAATACCGTTATACTCATAAATCTGGGTAGAAAGATCTCTGGTCCTCCGCTTCATCTTTTAATATTGTACAGGAATCACACCATTGCTATATGTGAGGTTAATTTGTCTTGAGCGGAATGGGTCTTCCAGGACTCCATTGGAGGTAAAATAAATAGGGATCCGTTGTCCCAGAATATTAAAAGGTTTCTCAGCTATATCAATCACTGCCTCAAATTGCCGCATGAATGTGGACCTTATCAACATTTCATAGTGATTATTAGGCAGAACCACCGCTGGAGCGGATGCACAAACAGAACCAAACTTCAGAGGCAACGCACTGTAAGTACCTTCCAACACAGTGCTCTGTGCCCCTGCAGTCCCATATACCACTCAATGTTCCACATCAGGCTTCAGCAAGAGCTTAGCCATAAGCTTGGTGGATATATATATTGAAAGGAGCTCCAGTATCAATAATTTCCCAGAAAATTGGTATTTTGCACGAAGATATCACAGTATGTACACTCTAAATAAGAGAAACCATTGGGTTTATTACATGAACATCCAAGGGCTTCTGGCTATCCAGAAAGGTTGGTAACACCAGCGCCTACATGAGGATACTCCTGGGCAATTTGTTATACTGGGATCATCACGGTCACCCCCTCTAGGGTTGCAACATTTGTTGAAGGTCCTCCATCAACTATACCATTCCGCTCAAGGATTTGACAGGTGTACAGCTTTTGCACATCTCAGCAGAACTCTGAGTCTATGCTCTTAAGGTTCTCACCCTCAGTTTGAGGCCAATATCTCGTAGGATTTGTTGATGTAATAAATTGTCATAGTATTTACTGGGGCTGACAAAAAGCGACTCATGAGAAGCACAAGGGACAGATAGGTTTGAATCATCAGAAGTAGAGCGTCCTATCTCTACTCCGCTTGACCCTTTCTCTGTTTAATTGGGGCAGCCAGTACTGAATGAGCATTTAGCCTACCCGGACAGCTAGATGCATATTGGCCTCTTTGGCCGCATAAGAAACAAGCACCTGTAAACAACCTTATCTCTGTATCACACCCAAGGTCTGGGTCAAAAATTAAATGATGGGTCATAATTTGGCAGAGGATAAGCTGATTGATTATAATGGGGATAGAAAAGAACTGCCAGAGCTTGAGTGGATGAGGGGTAACCAATGGATTAAACCCATGTCTTTGGAGTCCCTTTCCTGACGGAAATTCAGTAGCAGTTGCAGGAGCATTACACTCCACATTGAGATTACTAAAGATGACCGATAGATGGCGTAAACAATTGACAATTTTTAACTGCTCCGCGCCATCATGAAGGATGTGATTCATAGTATTAACACAGTTTTTTTATGGCATAACAGCCACCGTCATCACTATGCCCACCTCCTCATTTGTTAAAATATTCGCCCCCACCAACACATGAGCCTCAGATGAGAACTGCTTCGTGAAAACCACCAAGGAATCATTCTTTTGAAACTAAATTGCCAAAAACTCTGCCTTGCAAAACACCATTTTTCCACACCCCCAAACAGATGGATCATGGTATCCTTCACCTCTTGATATGCTACGGTACTGCTCTTAAGGTAACATTGACCTAGTCAGCGCTCTTGACATCCAGAGCGTAAAATAACAATTTAGCCTTCTGCCAATCATAAACTCCTTCTACTGAAAGTTTGAGCTGCTTAAAAACCCAGGTATGTTTCTGTCATGGTTAAATGGAAGCAGCTTGTCAATGCAGACCTCTCCCTCTATAGTGACACTATTCAGGTTCCACTCTGCACAGTATAGCCACTCTGTAGTGTCACATCAAGCAGTCAGAAAGTTGGTAGGATTAGCAGCCAACCAAGTGCAGTTGGCGGAAAGCCTTTTTCCAGTTGATCCATTATATCCTTTTTCTCATGGAAAATTATTTTTTGGGTCTGGAGCAATGTATCCAAGTCAAGTTTAAGTTCCATGTTTTGAAATAACTAAATTGACTGAGGTAGGATCCCACCAAGGGGAACTGTTTATGCCATTGCTTGGCGAATATGAAACTATTTAATAAGTTGATCAATGGGTCCCCTGTAGTGAGCACCACTGTTAAATTTTGGCAATTCTATATTTAATCCGCCAAGATGGTTGCACAGGGTAAAACCCACTGAGAAATGGATAAGTGATATGATGATTTCTGATCATTGATAGATAATAATAAAGTTCTTTAGTAAGGAGCTAAACCCTGACAATATTTATTTTATTTAATAATAACTCATGGCTACTACCGCTAACCTTTTTCTCTTCTTCTTTTGTCACAAAAGATCTTCCCCTATATCCTATTGTTCAACTATAGAACTGCAATTTTCTCATCTATTTTAGGCCATCAGCTTAGTACCGCTTTATTCCCTACAATCTTAGGGGTTATGCCTTATCATTGAGGCTCTGGCGGGATTCTTTCTATTCACTGAATTGGCTATACCAGTTTAGATTCCATTCACCAATTATTACACAATCCGGTGAATATGTGCTTGTTGTCCATTCATAGCAAGATTGCAACACACTGTTTACCTCAACTGTAAATAATATATTAAATTGTATGCTTAAAGTTAATATTGACCCAATGATTTGCTGCATTTAAATATTCTCCTAGCAATCATGGCATATAATACTTTACTTTTGATTTCTGCCTAACACCATGTTACCATTAAATAAGAATAGATCCAAGACTACTTTAATAAAACAAAAAAACGTCACCCCAAGTCAAGTCTTAAAGGGTCATTGTCAGGCTTTTTCCCATTATGGGTGAAGCTAACAAGGGTTTCCAAGTTATATTATTCACATCAAATATTTTGTACCTGTTATTAGTAATATATCAAGGGATGCTTTTTTGGCCTAGGCCCAAATTATTATCAATACTAGTTTATAAGCACTTAGTGATTACCAGAAAATTTCCAAATTTAAATCAAATGAATTTACAATAAGCTGCCTCCTCAGCGCTCTACTGACTGATGAGATTACTTTGTCGCTCTATGACATATAGTATTGTTGTATCAAAATAAAATAACAAGACTATAAGCAAAAATTGCCACTCTCAGTTGCTACACAATGCTATCCATTATATGCCCTTGTCTGTTAACTTCCTAATATTAGACTAAGAGATTGAATTCTAGTCTACTAACATATATTAACTTTTACTATTCTCTCACCTATAATATTCTTGATATTTCCCTGTAACTTTAAATAAACCTATATACAATAAATATTTCACATCCTAGATAAATTTTTTCATGAGAGTTCTTTTAGGACTACTTCCTTGATTAGGTTAAGTTCAATATAAGTAGGTCAGAATTATCCATTTCCTTAGCAACAAATCATCCTGCTAATAGGTTCCAAAAAGGGCTAATTGCTTTAGTGATGATTTATCTACTAAGAGGATTGCTATTACTCTAAAGATTAAATTCTTGTAGCCTTTGAAGGACCAGGCAACTATATAAACTACATGGATTCTAACACCTACCAAATGTAGAACAGTTATGAAAAAACTTTATAAACCTCCAGTCTTTAGTGTGGGAGATCTTGTCCTCCTATTGACCTTCTAATGATATAATACTGTTATAAAATGTAAGAATACGTAGGAGGTTGATAAAGCAGATGTATTAAGTTGGCTGCCATCACTCATCTTAAGATTATAATGGGTTAACTTTTGTAAGAACCAATCATGCGGGATTATACCAAGAGGTCGGTTATATGGGCCCCAGTGTTACATAAAAAGCATTGATCTGCAAGTTATATGATAAAAAAAGGTTGTTATATATTATTGTCAAATGAAGATCAACTCCCAATTAGTATTACAGAGTTACCTGATTTGTCAAAATCAAACTCTAAAAAACTTGAACTCAGTCATATATGACTATGGTGCTACCATCAATGGTGTTCTGATTTTGTTTGTTAGATTTTACTTAGTGCTTTGATAAATTGACCATGTCTCAAAAACAATCTTCCTTATTGTCATTTTTGATATACCAACTTAATGTCAACGGACTCTAATTTATTAAAAAACTATCAAAAATATATCAGATGAACCCTTGGTATGGCCTGAACAGAACTATTTAGGAGATAATTAACAACATAGCATTTTATCCTTTAAAAAGTATGCTGATCTTTATTTTACCATTTTTATTGTCTATATCACTCCTGTTTAAAGTTCCAAAAGGCCTAGATCAATTTGAGTCATTCAAAAGTTCCTTTAAATTCACTTAATTGACATTTTTAAATTTTTGAATATATTTGGGTAAGGCAACAAGGGGACGGATACTTCTGGTAAACAATAATAAAAAACACAAAAATTCCTGAAAAGGCACCCCGAGGAGCCATATGTCATGGTAAATGACATGTTAGTAGGCACAAACCCCAAGGATAAGGCTGGGCGGCAGGAGGAACATAAGGTGAAACTTCAGGCCCTCCCTGAACTCAAAAACACGTTAGACCAACGCTGGGTACAAGCCAAATATGCCCTGGTTAGTACTAGTGAGGTGAATAATGCCCAGCCCCTTGTGTTGGCTCAGGCGTTAAAATGAATGAGTTATTCCATTAACAATGATGGTTTGATTCAGTTGAATGAGGAATGGGGGTTTAAAACATATTACAATTACAAAATTACGCGTTTGGGTAGGGTACATCTTCAATCACTTACTCGAGTGAAGTCAGTTTCAATGTATTCTACTAATTTGGATGGAAGTGTTTGCCTATTGGTGAATTAGTGCTTGGGACTGCTTTGGCAGACCCTGAATTACCCCAACGATGTTTAAGTTTGACTTTTGTGATAAACATTCCTTGTTGGTCGACTTTCCACAACAAAATTTCCCATTTTCCCGTTTTATTTATGATAATTTGGATAATCTTGTGCGCGGACCTCTTTGAGGAGGTCTCACACTACATTAACCATTCCATTACAAATACAATTAAGTTGTCCCCTAGTGCACCGTTGGTTTGCCCAGGTTCCCTCCAACCTGGGACGATTACCTCTTCTACCCTGTGCACCGCGTTGTTTTTGGTTGGTTATTTATTATAAAGATCGCACTCCTCTTCTTCAGTTTTTATTGCTCCAGCACCCTCTTCTGGGCTCTAGTAAATTTAGTACTAACGGATAGTTCCCTGTTGTTGGCCCTGTGCACCAAACACTTCCTTTTTGGGAACAGTTGAGAAATAGACACTCTCCTTACATTAATCAACCAACCACTTATTTTTGTGTGCACAAACTTTTT
The DNA here is from genome assembly GCA_022478985.1 of Massospora cicadina. Taxonomy (NCBI): domain Eukaryota; kingdom Fungi; phylum Entomophthoromycota; class Entomophthoromycetes; order Entomophthorales; family Entomophthoraceae; genus Massospora; species Massospora cicadina. The sequence goes on along the minus strand of JAKSZP010009948.1, from coordinate 24,106 downwards.
CCATGCGGGATTTCCCTAAAGTGTAAATGGTGGGTGCCAGCTTTGGGCTTTAGCTATGGTCAGCTGCACCACTGTTTCCTCATTTTTCCAAAGGTTGGATCATCTCAGCGTTATTTTAGCTGCCTCCAACTAGAAAGTACTCATCCTTTGTGCTTGTACCGGGTGGATATAGACGCTTCTGGGTCCAAAAGTCATGATTCCCTGACTTTATGCCAAAATTTACAAATCAAAATTAAACAAACAGGTTTTACTTCGACAGCATGATCAGATGATACCAGCGGAATTGGCGCAGATGGGCATGGGGGTGTTGGCCTTAGATAATATCAGGCATTCCACGACTGTTATGGGAATAGGGTCATTCACATCTAAAAACGCGTTTTATAATGGAAACACTATGTATACCTCTGAACCATATTTGCTCTCTCATGGCTCAGATATGGAGCCTATTCCTGTGTATCAAATCACCTCAGAAAATCCCCGTTTGAACTCTTCCATGATTTGCAGCACTCAGGAAGTTGAAAAAGAGCTGCGCTTACAATACAACAATGTTTATGCCCCTGCTGAAGATATGGTGGGATATGTGGCCTCAGTAGTAAGAGTGGCTAAATATCCCTCTACATTCTTTGATTCAAACATATAATAGGATGATATGTTAATGCCAGATGAAGAGTTTGGTGGTGATTTACTGGCGTTTGTTGCTTTAACTAAAGACCATTTGGGATATTTTCTACTGACTGCTACCCTTTCCTCCCTTTTAGGGAAATTCAGCACCACTATTCTGGTGTATACTGGCGTCTCTGAAAACTTTATGGACCAAAGCCTAGCTGACAACCTTGAGCTGAATTACTTTCCAGTTGGTATGGTTAAGGGAGGAGCGTCCCAAGGTATTCCCACTCTGAAGATCATTGGGACATTAGACTATCAGGTTGACAATTATCGCTTGTCCAATCACTTTCCAAGATATCAAAAACCTCTTGTTCCCTATCGTTTTGGGGGTGGAGTGGTGGTGGAAGTTTGAAGTCAAAACCAACTTGAAATAGAATACCCTATCCCTTACTTTAAAGAATGGTCGCACATTAGTTGTTCCTTTGTCTGAGGCTAACATCCAGGGCGAGTTGCCCCACTGGCCACACCTTCACACCCTTAGCCTTGCCCCTATGCTGAAGCTCACCGTAGAGGCTCCCCTACCTTCTTGTTTGGAGGGTTTGGAATCTTCCTTTGATGCAGCATCTTCTAACGCACTACCTGATCACTCAGAGTTTGATTTTCAGTTCAAGCTCACTGTGGATCTGGTGCGTATATATTCCCCCATTTACCCATTGATTTTATGGGAGGAAGAGGCGTTAGATGTGTGGGTGAAGGAGCAGCTAGCCAAATACGCAATTTTTCAGCGTACCTCCCCTGTTTGCTCCTCACTTCTCTTTGTTGAGAAGGCTGATGAGTCTATAAGCCCATGTGTTGACTTTGGGAACCTCAACAACGTCACTGTACTGGATCTAATTCCATCCCTTTGGATTCTCAGATTGCACGCTATGTGGAAAAGGCTAAGGTCTTTTCCAAGCTAGATTGCCTCAATGCGTTCAATCAGATTCGAATTAAAAAGGGACAAGAGTGGTTAACCGCATTCTGTACCAGAAAAGGGATTTTCCAGTTTCAGGTCATGCCCTTTGGGCTTAAGAATGCCTCTGCTATATTTCAACGCCGCATTTATGCAGCGTTGGGGGACTTGTTAGGGTTATGTGCGGTTGCCTACATGGATGATATCCTGCTGTTTTCCTCTGATCATGAGTCCCATGCAGTAAACCTTCGGCAAGTGGTGAAGAGGTTAAAGGCAGCCAGCCTTACGCTAAAGATTAGCAAGTGTTAATTTCTTAAGTCCCATGTGACTTTTCTGGGCAACGTCGTGTTTGACCAGGGACACATGATAACTCCCTCAAGGAGAATTCTATTTGTGAGTGGCCCACTCCCACTTCATTCAAGGAATTGAGGAGCTTTTTGTGGACTTGTACGTTCCTCAAGAAGTTCACGCCCGATCTTTCTGTTGTGGCAGCGCCCTTATATAAGGCTAGCGGTGCAAAGGTGCTTCAGTGGTCCCCTGTTTTGGAGGATGCCTTCCAAGCTATGAAGTGCACCCTGTTGTCCACGTCTGTCCTTTGTCATGTTGACCCTTAAAAAGAGTTCATTATGTCTACTGATGCCTCCAACTTCACCATAGCGGCTGCCTTTTTACAAGTAGGCAAAGATGGGATAGAGCATCCGGTGGGATGTTTTTCTAGAAAATGTCTTTGCCTGTGTTGAATTACGCCGTTTATGACAAAGAGCTACTAGCAGTGGTGGAGGCGCTGACTTATTGGCGTCGCCACTTGCATGGCTCCTCCCAACCTTTCCGTGTATGTACAGATCACCATGCCTTGCTGTACTACCGCGCCTCTCATGTCCTAACCCCACGGCAGACCTGTTGGCATGAGACCCTTGCCCAGTTTGCATTTTCTTACGAGTTCACAAAGGTAAGGATAATGGTTTGGCGGATGCTTTGAGCCGCAACCCTAATTTAGCTCCTGATCCAAAGGAGGTAGAGGTTTATAACACCCAGTTGATGATTCCGCGGGTAAGATTTTATCTCAACTTCCTACTTCCTCGGCCAACACGCCAGCGCTTGCACCTTTGGAAAATGAAGAGGAATGCATTATTACCAGAAATGTAGTCCTTTTTCAGCCGCTATCATATGAATATACTATGTTACTTGCTAAGAGCGCTTTGAATCAAAAGGATCTATCCAGGGGTTATCACATGAAGGATGAGATGGTGTGGTTTCAGGGGCGCCTATGGGTTCCTGCTGAATTACTGCGCCTGGAAATTATCCAGACCATCATTATGGACTCACCGTTGGTCATCTGAGGAAAGCAAAGACCTTAGAGGTAATACGACGACCCTACAATTGGAAGGGCTTGCCTGCTCAGGTGGGACGGTATTGTAAAGAGTGCTTTATCTGCAATCAAAGGAAACCAAATCGTCAACCTTTAGCGGGGTTGTTGGTACCAGTCCAGAAGGCTGAAGGGCCCTGGACTTCCCTATTAGTGGATTTCATTGTGGAATTACCTGTCTCTGATGGTTATGATGCCATCATGGTGGTGGTGGACCGTTTTATGAAGTTCCCCACTTTATTCCTTTAAGAACTACAATAACTGCGGCTGACATGGCTAGGCTCTTCATTACTCAAGTGTTTGCGCTTCATGGGGTTCCCCAAGAGATTATCAATGACCGGGGACCCCAGTTTACCTCAGCTTTTTGGGAAAAGCTGTGTAAAACTCTTCAGATTCGCCCCTGCCATTCAACTGCCTATCACTTCAATAAGAATGGCAGACTGAACGTGTGAACCCGTGCTTGGATCAGTTCCTGCGGTGTTACACCGCCATGGATCATTCTGATTGAGTTTCTCGCTTTCCTATGGCCCAATTTAGCTGCAACAACACTTTGCATTCTTCGATTGGTTGTTCCCCTTTTTTCGCCAACCATGGTCTTACCCAGCCTTTGACATGGAGCCCAGCTGTGGGTCTAAAGCTGAAGTGGTGTTGGAATTTTCCAAGACTATCAAGAAGATCCACCAGGGGGTTTCCACAAGTTTGGAGGCGACAATGCAAGTTTACAAGGAGAATGCTGATGGTAAGTGCCGAGTGGGTCCAGCGTACAAGGAAGGGAATCTCGTGATGCTTGATGCTTGTAACATCCCTCTCAAGCAGCCATGCAAAAATCTGGGACCAAAGAGGATTGGCCCTTGCCACATTGTTAGAAAGGTGGGCCATGCCTCATACCAGTTAGATCTTCCTCTTTGTATTAGATCTTCTCTGTCTTTCATGAGAGAAAATTGATGTTGTTTGATGGCCCTCACCAAAGACTCCTGAGGCCTATCTCATAGATGGGGCGCCAGAGTGGGAAGTGAATGAAATAGTAGCCTCCCGTTGTGTTAAAAAACCTGAGTACCTGGTATCTTGGAAGGGGCTTGACGCTGCAGAGAACAGCTAGGTCCCAGCGCGTGACTGTGTGCATGCCCAAGATCTGATTGAAGCCTCTTTTAAGAGTTTCCCCCAGGCCGCTGGATCTCAACCCAAACGACCGTTGCCACAATGATGTTGGCCCCAGCCCACAAGAACTTTTTATAGCGCAAGCCCCTGAAGGTGGGGTTGAGCCCCATCAGGAGAAGAGGGTAATGTCATGAGAAATGACATGATAGTAGGCACCAACCCCATGGATAAGGCTGGGCGGCAGGAGGCCCAGAAGGTGAAACTTCAGGCCATCATTGACCTCAAGCACACGTTAGACCAACGATGGGTGCAAGCCAAATATGCCCAGGTTGGTACTAATGAGGTGCATAACGCCCAGCCCCTTGTGTCAGCTCAGGCATTAAAATGGACAAGTTATTCCATTAACAATAATGGTACAATTCAGTTGATTGAGGAACGGGTGTTAAAAACCCGTTCCATATACAAAATTACGCGTTTAAGTAGGGTACATCTTCAATCAATTACTCGAGTGAAGTCAGTTTATTGTATTCTACTAATTTGGATGGAAGTGTTTGCCTATTGTTGAATTAGTGTTTGGGACTTCTTTGGCAGACCCTGAATTACCCCAACGATGTTTAAGTTTGACTTTTGTGATAAACATTCCTTGTTGGTCGACTTTCCACAACAAACTTTCCCATTTTCCCGTTTTATTTATGATAATTTGGATGATCCTTTTCGCGGACATCTTTGAGGAGGTCTCATGCTATGGTAACCATTCCATTACTAATACAATTAAGTTGTTTCCTAGTGCACCGTTGGTTTTCCAGGTTCCCTCTAACCTGTGCTGATTACCCCTTTTTCCCCTGTGCACCGCGTTGCTTTTGGTTAGTTATTTATTATAGAGATCTCACTCCTCTTCTTCAGTTTATATTGCTCCAGCACCCTCTGCTGGCCTTAGTACCTTTAGTACTAACGAATAGTTCCCTGTCGTTGGCCCTGTGCACCAAGAAATACCACGCTGGGAACAGAGAGTTATAAACACTCTCCTTATACCATAGCTACCCTCTTTTTTCAGTTAAATCGCCAGAATAAGGAAGAGGGGAAATGTTAGGGAAGGCTTGCACCATTATAGAACAAAACTGAAGGAAAGGATCTGAAACTAAGGCCTGGATAGGGGACTAAGAGGAAACCAACCGGCGTTGGTGTGATGGCAGAGGGGCAAACAAACAGGCTTTAAAGTGATTCATAAGGTGAGAGCTGAAATGGAAGACAGATTAAGTAATGGTAGTAAAAGTGCCACAAAATGCATCCAGGACAATAGTATGTATTACCATTACGCAATTGCTACAACTAAAGCATGAAGAAAAGGTTTAAAAGTGAGTTAATGTCAAAAACGAAGATGTTCTTAAAAGGGTGAGAGCCTGTTCTATATCTTGGCAAATGAGACACAAATCTTCACGCCAGATCGCCTGAGATGAAGGAAAAACTTACAGACGATGGACTAAAGGCACATATTGGCCACACACATCACATGAAAACTGAGAGGCATTGGGATGCTCAGCAGGGTGGTACACCATCTCCAGGCATCTCCATACATGAGCGCGAATCCTGGGCTGTAATAGAGGATGGCGATTATACCTCCAAATGGTCTTCTGGGTGGCCAGAGAATAAGGGATGACCATCATGTCAAGATATTCAAGCTTGCAATGGTACATGGATTGTCATGTACCAATGACATTATTGTGGGGGTAAATGCTAAAGATAAGGCTGGGCGCCAAAAAAGCCCAAAAGGTGAAACTTCAGGCCCTTCCAGACCTGAAGCATACCGTGGACCAGCGCTGGGTGCAGGCCAGGTATGCTCGGGTTGGCCTGGAGGAGGAACCTAAGGCCCAGCCTTGCAGTAAGGCATTCACTCTAAAACAAACTCATTACAAAATTAAGGTGGATGTTTCGGTGTGCTTAGTTTTGGAACAAGGGTTCAAAACCCATTCCTGCTATGAAATAACGCGCTCAGGTCGAATCCAACTTCAGTCAATAACTCGAGTGAAGTCAGTTTCAGCCTATTTTACTATTTTGGATGGATTTATCGCCCTATTGGCGAGTCACTGCTTGGGCCCACTGTGGCATAACCCCAATTTCCCCGTCCAAGCTTAAATACATTTTCCCCTGACCAACATTCCATATTAGTCTTTCCATTTTAATAAGACCCAATTTTTTGCACATTTCTATGCTATTTCCAGTTACCTGTGCATGAACCTCTTCAAGGAGGTCTCGCGATATATTAACCAATTGATTGTAACCACAGTAAGACTTTCTTTGGTGCTCCGTTGGGCTGCCCAGGTTCCCTCCAACCTGTGCCACTCCCTACTGCTCCCAACCAGCACCCTGACATTTCCGTTGAAGGTTTCCCACTGTGGATAACCACTTTTGCGGTTAGCTGCTCCAGCTCCAGCACCATCTGCAGGGCACTAGCAGCTGCCCTTATATCAGCTGGTTTCCTGATATTGGCCTTGTGCAATCTGCACCGACATGATGGGAAACGGAGAGTTACAGATACTCTCCTGACATTAGACGACCAACCACCTTTTCCTATGTGCATGAACTTTTTCCGCGTGGAACTTTTCCAAAGTGTAAACAGTGGCTGTCAGCTGTGGGCTCCAGCTGGCATTAGCCGCGCCGCTGTTTCCTCATTTTTCAGAAGGTTGGAGCAACTCGGCGTTATTTTGGTTGCCTCCAACTGAAAAGTATCCACCATTCATGTTCATACCTGGTGGAGTCAGACACTTCGATGTCTGAAAGTTGTGATTCCCCAACTTTTCACTGAAATTACTAAATTTCGTTCTGAGAAACAGATTTTTCATCACCAGAGCATTCAGACAATGCCAGCGGAATCAGCGCAGATGGTCCTGGGGGTGTTGGCCTTGGATAACGTTGGGCATTCCATCACAGTTTCAGGGTTAGGGTCATTAACGTCTAAAAATGCGTTTTATAATGAAACCCTGGCCTCTATCTCTAACTCTTTTGTTTAGTCATATGGCTTGGATGAGGACTCTATTTCTTTGTATCAAGTTACCCCTGAGAACCCACGGTTGACTTCTACCATGATCCGGGGCACTCAGGAGGTGGAGAAATAACTTCGTTTCAGATATAATCAAGTATATGCACCTGCAGAAGGCATGGTGGGGTATGTGGCCTCAGTATTAAGAGTGGCCAAATATCCCACCCCCTTTTTTGATTCCCAAACCCATTCTGTGTTCAGGCTTGAGCTAGATAATGAGAACTTTGGTGAATTGTTGTCATTATCTTCCAAAATATAAAGACCATTCTGGGTATTTTCTATTGACTGCCACCCTCTCCTCGCCTTTAGGGAAACTTACCACTACTATTTTGGTGGATACTGGCGCTACTGGAAACTATATGGACCAGTACTTAGCCGACTACCTTAGGCTGAGTTACTTGCCAGGTGATTTGGTTAGAGGAGGGGCGTCCCAGGGTATTCCCACTCTGAAGATCATTGGGACAGTGGATTATCAGGTTGGCAAGTACCACTTTTCTGATCACTTCAGTGCGATCAAAACCTCCTGTTCCCTATCATTTTGGGTGTGGAATGGTGGCGGAAGTTTGACGTAAGAACTAACCTGAAGGAGAATACCTTGTCTATCACCATGAAGAATGGTTGCACATTTGTTGTGTCTTTGTCCAAAGAAAATGCCCCAGGTGACTTGCCCCACTGGCCCCACCGTATCCCTTGTATCCTTGCCTCAATGCAGAAGCCCTCAGTGGAAATCCCTATACCTTTTTGCTTGGGAAGTTTAGAATCCTCTTTTGATGCAGCATCTGCCAACGCACTCCCTGAGCACTCTAAGTTTGATTGTTACTTCAAGCTCACAGTGGATCTAGTGCATATCTCTTCTCCTATTTATCCTTTAACTGTTTGGGAGGAAGAGGCGTTGGATGTGTGGGTGAAATAACAGTTAGCCAAGGGTGCGATTTTTCAGCGTACCTCCCCTGTATGCTCCCCCTTACTCTTTGTGGAGAAGTCTGATGGTACCTTACGCCCCTGCGTAGACTATGGTAACCTTAATAACGTTACTGTACAAGACCTCAATCTCAACCCTTTGGATTCGCAGATTGCACATTATGTGGAGAAGGCGAAGGTCTTCTCAAGTTGGATTGCCTCAACGCGTTCAATCATATTCAGATTAAAAAGGGACAAGAGTGGTTGACCGCATTCTGTACCCAAAAGGGATCTTCCAGTTTCAGGTCATGCCCTTTGGGCTTAAGAATGCTCCTGCTATCTTCCAAAGACGCATTGATGCAGCGTTGGGGACCTGTTAGGGGTATGCGTGGTCGCTTACATTGATGATATCCTGGTGTTTTCCCCAGACCAGGAATCCCATGCAGGTCACCTTTGGCAGGTGGTGGAGAGGTTAAAGACAGCCAGCCTTACATTAAAAATATCAAAGTGCGAGTTCTTTAAGTCCCAGGTCACGTTTCTGGGCAACGTTGTGTTCGACCAAGAACACATGATAACTCCAGACAAGGAGAAGGCGATTTGTGAGTGGCCCACTCCAACGTCAGTAAAGGAGTTGAGAAGTTTTTGCGGATGTGTATGTTCCTTAAGAAGTTCACCCCAAACCTTTCTGAAGTTGCCGCGCCGTTGTATAAGGTGAGTGGGGCAAAAGTACTACAGTGGTCTTCCGTTTTGGGTGACCTATTCCAAGCAGTAAAGTGTACGTTGCTGTCCACTTCTGTTCTTCGCCATGTCGACCCAAAGAAAGAGCTTATTGTTGCTTCAGATGCCTCCAACTTCGCCATAGCGGCAGCCCTTTTACAAGTAGGTGAAGATGGAATAGAGCATCCGGTGGGATATTTTTCCAGTAAGATTTCTTTGCCAGAGTTGAATTACGCTGTTTATGACAAGGAGTCACTAGCAGTGGTGTGGCGTTGACTTATTGGCGTCACCACTTGCATGGCTCTACCCAACCATTCCATGTACGTACAGACCACCTCGCCTTGCTGTACTAATGCGCACCTCATGTCCTAACTCCATGGCAAACCCGGTGGCATGAGACCCTTGCCCAATTTGTGTTTTCTTATGAGTTCACCAAGGGCAAGGAGAATGGGTTGGCGGACGCCTTAAGCCGCAACCCTGCCCTAGCTCCTGATCCTAAGGAGGTGGAGATGCACAATACCCAGTTGATGATTCCGCCAGGTCAGATTGCATCCCCACTTCCCACTCCATTGCCCAAGAAGCCAGCGCTCGCTCCTCTAGAAAATGCGGAGGAATATGGTATGTTCAGAAAATGGTCCTTTCTCAGCCATTGTCAGCTGAATATACTATGGTCCTTGCAAAGAGCGCCTTGAATCAGAGAATATGGCTTGAGGTTATCACGTGAAGGATGAGATGGTGTGGTTCCAGGGGCGCTTATGAGTTTCTGCTGGAACACCTCGCCTGGAAATCATCTGGGACCATCATGATGGAATCACTGTTGGTCATCCAGGAAAGACGAAGACCCTTGAGCTTATCCGCCGCAATTACAATTGGAAGGGATTAGCCACTCAGGTAGGCTGGTACTTTAAAGAGTGCCTAGTCTGCAACCAAATGAAACCAAATTGGCAGCCTCTCGCGGGGTTGTTGGTACCAGTCCAAAAGGCTGAGGGCCCTTGGACTTCCCTATCAGTTGATTTCGTTTTGGAGCTACCAAATTCTGATGGTTATGATGCTATCATGGTGGTGGTGGACCTTTTTACAAAGTTCTCCCACTTTATCTCTTGCCAGACCATGGTCACCGCGGCGGAGATGGCTAGACTGTTCATTAACCATGTGTTCGCCCTTCATGGGGTCCCCCAGGAAATAGTGAGTGATCGGGGCCCCCAGTTTACCTCTGTCTTTTGGGAGGAGTTGTGTAAGACTCTGCAAATCCGCCCTTGCCGTTCAACTGCCTATCACCCCCAGTTGGATGGGCAGACAGAACGAGTGAATCAGTGCCTTGAACAGTTCTTACAGTTTTACACCACTGCAGATCATTTGGATTGGGTTTCTCATCTCCCTATGGCCCAATTCAGTTATAACAACGTGCAACATGCATCAATTGGTTGTTCCCCCTTCTTTGCCAACTATGGCTTTAATCCCGCCTTCAACATGGAGCCTGCTTGTGGGTCCAAGGTGGAAGCGGTGGTGGACTTTGCAAAAATGATCAAGAAGGTCCACAAAGGGTGAGCACGAATTTAGACGCGGCCGTGCAGGCCTACAAGGAGAACACAGATAGTAAGATATGGGTTGGACCAGCATACAAAGAAGGAGATCTGGTAATGCTGGATGCGAATAACATCCCAATCAAGCAGCCATGCAAGAAGCTGGGACCTAAGAGGATTGGGCCTTACCATGTTGGTAAGAAGGTGGGCCACGCCTCATACCAGTTGGGTCATTCTCCCTTGTTTCGTATCTTTTCTGTCTTCCATGAGAGCAAGCTTACGTTGTTTGGGGCTCCCCTCCAGAGATTCCTGAGGCATATCTCGTGGATGGGGCGCCAGAGTGGGAAGTGGAGGAGATTGTTGCCTCACGTCATGTGAAGAGAAGACTGGAGTACCTGGTGTCGTGGAAGGGGTTTGATGTGGCAGAGAACAGTTGGGTTTTTGCACGGGATTGCACCCATGCACAAGAATTGATAGAGGCTTCCCACCAGCGTTTCCCCCAGGCCGCCAGCTCACAGTCACCTCCAATCATTGCCACTATGAAGTTGGCCCCCACTCACAAGAACTTCTCCCTTGATCATGCCCCTGGAGGGGGGGTGGAGCCCCTCAGGGAGGAGAGGGTAATGTCATGTACCAATGATGTTATTGTGGGTGTAAATGCTAAAGATAAGGCTGGGCGCCAAAAAGCCCAAAAGGTGAAACTTCAGGCCCTTCCAGACCTGAAGCATACTGTGGACCAGCGCTGGGTGCAGGACAGGTATGCTCAGGTTGGCCTGGAGGAGGAACCTAAGGCCCATCCTTGCAGTAAGGCATTCACGTTAAAACAAACTATTTACCAAATTAAGGTGGATGGTTCGGTGTGCTTAGTTTTGGAACAAGGGTTCAAAACCCATTCCTGCTATGAAATAACGCGCTCAGGTCGAATCCAACTTCAGTCAATAACTTGAGTGAAGTCAGTTTCAGCCTATTTTACTAACTTGGATGGAAGTATCGCCCTATTGACGAGTCACTGCTTGGGCCCACTGTGGCATAACCCAATTTCCCCATCCAAGCTTAAATTCATTTTCCCCCTGACCAACAATCCTTGTTGGTCATCTTTCCATTTTAATAAAACCCAATTTTTTGCACATTTCTATGCTATTTCCAGTTAACCTGTGCGCGAACCTCTTCAAGGAGGTCTCGCGATATATTAACCAATTGATTGAAACTTCAGTAAGACCTTCTTTTGGTGCTCCTTTAGGCCGCCCAGGTTCCCTCCAACCTGTGCCACTTCCTACTGCTCCCAACCAGCACCCTGTCATTTCCGTTGAAGGTTTCCCACTTTGGATAACCACTTTTGCGGTTAACTGCTCCTGTTCCAGCACCATCTGCAGGGCACTAGCAGCTGCCCTTATATCAGCTGGTTTCCTGATATTGGCCTTGTGCAATCTGAACCAACATGCTGGGAAACGGAGAGTTACAGATACTCTCCTGACATGGATGGCGAGGTAAAACGTTGTGCAAACTGACTTGCCCACGAACTTCTTTGGTGTAAAGGGGGGCAGGGCGACCCCTCTGAGAGGTGTGACCAAATGTGCATATCCTCCTTTCTGCGCTCAGTATGGTCAGGAGAATTTTCTTGAAGTGGGAAGGGGCCCCTATTAGGGCCTGCGGAAGAAGAGTGTGAAGTCAGGTAGTTGATTAGAGAAGTAGAGAGGTCTGGGATGTGAAGGCGAAAAAGCACAAGCAAAGTTGGACTGTGAAGTGTGAGACCAGTGCTGATTAGGGAGTGCGGGGGTTAGTTACCTGGGAATTCCAAGAGCCAAGCATACTCAAAGCATGGTCCACATAGTTGATCAGTCCCATACCTTTAATATGGCTTAGGTCAAACAGTGCGCCCAGACGCACAGGGGAAGCGGCCTAGCAATAGCCACCCTTATAGATAGCATAAAATGTTCTAAATAAGGAGTGTTAAATAGCAATAGCGTGTGCAGAAAACCAAATAATGGACTTAAGTAGCGAGTTGGCAACCACTACCCAGCCAGCCAGGCTAGTTTACTGGCCTCTGCGTCAGGTGTTTCGCTTAGTTACATTGTTTAAAAAGTGGTTTACATAACTGAGGTGGCATATCCTCCCGCCTTCAACCATACTCCAAAGTGGCTTACTGGACCCTATTTTGGCCTGGAAACAAAATGGAGCAAAAGAGGGCGATATGAGATGATTGCCTTAGTGAGCGAGCAAGGGACCATGAAGCTGTAAATGCTGCTGATTAGAGGTTGCAGGAGACCGGCGAGATTTGTAGTTACCAATAAGGATGATTTCAGTTTTGTTTGAATTGAGGACTGCATTACTAACCCTGTAGTACTCAAGAATGGTAGCTTACAGTACGCGTGCATCATGGTTATTATATACCCTGAACTCATAATCATCAGCAAACGCTAGTATTCTGACTGGCGCCTGGCCTTACACATGATCACCAGCAAGAAGGGCATTTGCATTGTGGAGAAGTGGATCAGGGGTAAAGTTATAAAAAAGAGGGCTCAAAGGGTCACCCTGATGGAGCCCTTTGCTGGCAAACCAAATCAGTTAAGAAACCAAAGCCACGTACTGCCATTGTGGCTGATATAGTAAGTAGCATATAAGAATTGAAAAACAAGTTAGAAGCTGAAACTTATGTCAGAAATCCCTAAGATAAATCCAGTTGACACGATCTTAAGCTTTAATTTGATCCAAGAATACTAGCTCACCAGTAGCGGTGGTTTACAGACGATGGCTAATATATGAACATTGTCTCATATTGAAATTTTGGGCATGAAGCCAAATTGTTTGGGGGATATTATTTCAGAGGCAACTTCCTTAAGGCGCTTAGCTTAATTTTTGTATAGAGTTTGGTATCAGTGTTATTAAGTGAGATAGGGCGCCATTATGCTGAATACAGCTTAACCTTATTAAAAAAGGTTAACATATATACCTCTTAGACACCATGAAGAAGGCAGGTCTCAAACAGACATTTATTCAATTAGGCTAACGATATGTTAAATATATTATATTCTTCATATAAAGTTCTTAAGGTATTCTAAGAGGCCTGGGAAACTTCTGTGGGGTTACCGTGAACGGCAAACCAGAGTTCATCTCATGAAACTAAATTTAAAAATTTGGGTATCAGGTGACAGTGTGAATATGCACTTCTGAGGAAAGAGTCAACTTCAGCAGGCAGAACATGGTTGGACCTGTACTGTTTATAGCAAAACTTGCAATTTTGGCGGACACTTCGTCTGGCATATCTGTGATGAAATTGTGTGGCCGCCTACCCTGTGTACAGACCATAATTTGTTTAGGAGAAAATTCTTCAGAAGAAATATGTGGAGCACATTTCACTCACTGTCATATTTTGGCTTTTTATTAAACACCAATGTGGTGTTGGTGTTCTCTTACCAGTGCGATCAAGCGTGCAGACACTTTAGAACACTTGAGTCCACAGTTAGGGCTTTAATCTGCAGCAGAAACATTGCTCTCTATGTGATCCACTTCTGTTAAAGTACACTTAATAACTGATGAAGCAGTGCAGGATTGACACAATAATATGCGACATGCCTGGGAAACTATATGACTTAAAAGCAGACCATGTGGCGATAGGATTGGCACAGAAAGAAGTCACAAACTCCAGTTCCAAAGTCATAATCTGACACATAGTGAGAACTCAAGTGAGGCGAGTTTAGCCGGCAAAGCTTACTCAATCTGGGCGCCTGTGCCACCAGGCATGATGGAGTAAAAGACACCAAAACCATTATTTGGTCAGAGAAATCACTTTACAGCGGTGGTGAAGTGAAAATTTAGGGTTGAAACCTCAACGGTTCAAGAATGAAGTCTATGCGTGACATAGACAGCAGCTTCCCATTGTGTATATGAGGGCGAGACATGTTAGAAAGAAAATGAGATTGTTTGGAAGGATATCTAAGAGGCCCAGGATAGCCTTCAGAATGCGCAGTTCAACCTGTCCCTGTGTGGGGTCAACTGTAGAAAGCCACCAGTCAGTGGCTGGGTTTGTCAAAATTCATATTATCAACCACAAAGGTATTAGGTGGAAGGGGAAGAATAGCAACGTCTTGAAAAATTCCCTGGTGAACTTGTGAACAGGTCATAACGTATATGCTATCAACTATGTGTACTCTAATTCCCTATGAGAACGTAATGGCCAGTAAGTGGCCTATCAAAAAGGAGCTTTGAGAGATAAACAAAATTAGTGTTCACCCATACTAACACCCCACAATTTGGCGACCAAGAAGACACAATAGGGAGAGGCATGTGTGCTCATGCTTCCTCATCACTTTGTAAGTTGGGTTACTGTATTGCCAGGATGTCCAAAATTAGCTTTTTAGGAATTCAGTTTCTCCTAGGATGGAGAGACCTTGAGTCCAACGATGTTCAACTTCATGATCTCTACTGAGAAGCCATCGTGCTTTAGAACAAGGAGAAGGGGTAATGGCCCTACCCCTATACTTTCTCTGGGGCACCACTAAGTCCTTACTGTGAGTAACATACTGGTGCTCAGGGACAGGAGTGTAGTTAGCAACATTAAAGATTATATATTTGTTTTTTTATTTTGGGTGCATAAAATTTAATGGTGCACCTGCTGTGAACCATCACTAGGCTCATATGATCTAGTTATGATTAGTTGGGAAAACTCAGTACCAGTTAGTTCACAGATTGCATGCACGAATGTGCAAAGCCCTGATGGTTGAACTTAGGGCCTATTAGCAATATCTGACTGGCTGATGGCTTGAGATTGAGCTGAGGTGAAAATTCTTTCTTTTCAGCCTGCACTTGTTCAGGCGAGATGGAAGTAGCTTAGGAACCTTCCTTGGCAGCTTCCTTATGGCATGTTTGGCTTTCTTATCTTCCTGCGGGGACATTAAATTGAATTTAATATTGACCTAGTTCGCCCCAAGGAAAGGCAAGAGCTGTGTCAACGACGCACTTGTAGTGGTCAATGGATTCATTCATTGCCTCAGAAACAGACTCGAAAAATTTTACGCCTCTCTGACAGGGCAGGTTTGCAGTTTGTGGCCAAATTTCTGGCAGAAAGTGCATATGGACGGTGCACTACCCACTGTTGCTTAAAAAGCTTGAGTTTGCTTCCCATAAATCTTAAAGGTGGCAGACTGGGGAATTTTAGTGAGATCCTCCGCGATTCCTTCAGTTAGGGTAAAAACCACAATAGCATTACCTATGCAGGGATAGGCGTTAGCAAAAAACGTTGAATTCCAAATGATTTAGTTTCTTGTAGTCCTAAGCCTAGAAATGAGGTGTTCCTTAATGACATTGTGAGCCACGTTTGCAGGGAGGAAATCAAGAAGATAAAAATTGTTTAGACTGTGTCTAGAGCGTGCACTTTGTTACACCCAGACGTTGACCATCTGGGAGTGTGACCACAATGTGTAATTTCACAGAGTCATTTGCCCCTTCCAATGTATCAAATTCAAAGTCTAACCATCCCTGGAACATCATATGAGGCGCCACAAAAGTAGCTTGCTGGAAAAATAGGTGCACATCCTTACAATTTCTCCCAAAGGGTCATTGACTCTGTCCACAGAAAATTTCAAAACTTATGCTACACCAATGACAAGGGTTGAGAATGGGGTATAATTATATTCATTAAACTTGGTCTGCCATCCTAAAATAACCAGCGGGTAATTCATTACAGGTTTTTATTTTGTGTTTGTTTGCCAATCTCTCCGGAGTATCTACTAACCTTGGGCGGTGTATATACTGACCCAGTGCCTTTTACCATGCTTTCCTGAGCCTTACCGTCCTTCAGGCATGCACTCATCTTCTCCAATACTGTTTATTAAACTAACTCTTTTGAGTTGAATCAGATTATAGTTGTCACAAAATTGGAAAGAAGTTGTCACCTTCTAAAAATACCTGTATTTATAGTATTGAATATAATCTATTTGGGCCATCAAGGTATGGACACTATCCTCTGTGTCTTGTTTAATGTTATTTTTAGGAGTAAATTAATTAGCAATCTGGTTTCAGATACCTAATCTCATTTCTCAAGATTAGAGGAAAATACAGACGCTCTCCTCACACCTATACTATAATGAACTCATGAACCATTTATTTCATAATACATACTTTACCTGTAAAGAGCATTTAGGGTTACAAAAAGTACTTCCAGTAATCTACAACCCACAGACATTCAATGGAGGTATGGTTCAAGGCTTTTTAGTACCTTCTATCCTTTTACTTATAGTACTGTTCTTATTACCACATTGCTTAGAAGTTTATAAATAAATTCAGCTCCTATGTAGAGAAATCCATAACTAAACCACCAAACTGGCAGACTTTAAGCTAAATAAGTTCTTCCATACTGCTACCTATTTTTACTTTTTTTCCTTTATAATTTACTAATGCCAATTTATGAATTTCATGATAAAATTCTCATACTATGCTTTGAAATTTTATTTTATTGGTCTGGCAATTCCATCTCTCCCTTCACTGTTTTTCCAAATACCTTTTATTAGCTTCTTTTTCTTATGATGATCGGATGTTGGGCTACTAAGGGTATAGAAAGTCTTAATTTAAAGATTCTGTAGATTGTTGAGTCTTTAAGAGGAAGCAAACATGACATTCATCACCTTTCCTAACCCAAATCCTAATGACAAACTTGCATTCTGACTCATCCTTACAAAGCGTGCACACTGGAAACTGAAACCCAAGAAAAGAGCCAGCACCCATGATAGCTTTAATAAATTCAAAGCCAATTCTTTTATGTAGACGGTATCTAACTTGTGAAAGTATTACTCTATCACACTTTTCTTTTCCCATAGATTTTTATATAAATATTGCTGTCCTTATTTTTGGTTTTACTACTTTGTTTAAAGCATATTGGGCATCATGGAGCGCATTGCTGTCAAAATGCCAATGCTAAAAGATGGCCCATAGTCATATTGAATGCCTTTGGCTTTCTTACTACTAGATGCTTGATGCCTCTAAAGTTTACAAGGAACTGCAAGGTGATACACAATGCGAACTTGGGCTTCCCTTAACAATCACATCAACTCAAGTTATGAAGAGAGCCTATAATGATTCAGACAAAAAGACATGATCTTTACCAAGAGACTTCTAATTATTCTGAGTAATTGCCAACGCATTAAAACTCTATACTCGCCTGGAACTAGAAATCCCAGCATGGAAGGATCTCCAACTTCACTTCTGACAAGCTAGAATAATCAATGAATGTCTCACTATATTAACATTTGTGTGATGGTGACTCATAAAAATGTCACAGGCATGATTTATATCATAGAGACAGGATCAATACTATGAGAAATATATTCTGCCTTGATTTAACATCAACGGTTTAAATAAAAACTAATAACTCTCAGCAGACCGTTTGGAAATATATTTCTTAATAGTCTAATATCACATTTTCAAATTTTATGATGTGCCTGGATCGCCACAAAAATTGAGATCTATGACCAAATAGAAATTTTACACAAGTAAATAATATTAACAATTAGCTTTCCTTGATCAACTTGACCGCACATTCTTGTAATTCAGATATGCAGAAGTTCAAACACAAGGATGCTTTTGGAGGAACATGAGCTACTAGACCAACTCATAAAACTGAGCAATTTTTAATAGGCCATATGCGACTTTTTTATAATTACATAGGCTTCTCGTCAAAATAAATCCATGATGTCATCATTCTTGGAGTCACGATCAGATACTTCATGCAAGTAATGTCTAATTTGATTCTCAGTAATAAATTAATTGAACTCAGTCATACAAAGTTCCAATCCATTGACCGTCACTTTTCCAAGTTCAGATATATGGTCGCAGGTAAACTAACTGACCTTTGAGGGGACATTGAAAGCTTTGAAAAGAAGGTTTTTTTATCTAAATAAACTTTGAAGTACAGTTAGCTCATCAACCACTTGGATCAGTTATAAGTAAATTTTGTAGATTCTGGAATGCACCAGACCCATAGCTACCCTATCCACTGAAACAATGGACTATACCATATAAAAATGAACAGCTGCCATGTGTAACCCATATAACGCTTTATATTATGGATGTCATTAGCTCCATTAATGACTGGATGACACAAACTCTAGGCTTCAGAACGCAGAACATCTGAAGTATTGGCTATGGGCTACCTTGGACAACGCTTGTAGCAATTGTGTAGCTTTGAAATGTAGCTAAATGCAAATAAGAAAATTAGATTTAACTGAACTTTAAAAAACTTTAAGGTGAATTTAGTGAGGGCGATGTTAATGTAACAAAGACAATCCAATAGTACTATGAGCTAGGCTTTTTTCAAATAAGTGATGATGCTGATGTGTCACCTCCATTAGCAGTTCCATAGACAAATAATTTGCCTAACCTTTGTGATCCCTTTCAAAGAATTTTCTCCTAATCTTATGAAAGTACCTATACACTTGGTAATACATGCATATAAGTTTACTATAAAGAAGGTACACCTTTATGAGTCAATGAACCTCCTCATTTTAACTTACCCTTACCAAAACCTATGGTGCCCGGTTCAAGCTATGATTGTGCAGTTCCAAGTGAATAAGAACGTTATTGTTAAATATCTTATCATTTAAATTTAAAAATGGGAATATACATTGGTTAAAAAAGGCTTCCATGAGTCGTTTGAATGGCATAAAAAGAACTTATAATCTCCACATTGACATCAATAGTTTTGAAAAATTATCTGTTAATTGGCGGATAGCCCATTTCTTATACACAGAGGTTAATGAAAGCTATTTATACGCTTTTATGAAGACTGAGAAGATGGGCCAAAGCAAAGCCAACTTCCATACCTTTGTGTTACAATGAAATTAAACCCTCACCAAGTTGACCGACTCATTAACTCAAGAGACTCATGTGATATTGGGTTTGAGACATTATAGGATTCTGATGTAGCTATAGCAATGCAATTAGAAGTCAAACTGCACCAAAAACTTTTAATGCAATTGCGCATGTCCTACAAGGAGGTATGGAATATATTTGAAATAATCAACTATTTGTTCTAGATTTCCACCTTTTTCTGGACTACAAATATGTAACAAAAACTTCAATACCTTCTAGTGCGCTGAGCCCTTTCCCAAGAGTCTCTCATAACCTAGCTATAAACATCAGGAACTTGGAATGCAAAATATTTCTAAAAAATGGTGTTTATTAAATAACATGTCCTTGCTACCACTAAAAGGCCACCTCAAGTTGAAATGCCCTGAAAAGTGGGTGGTACACATGGTGCAGCTGACCATAAAAACTTTGAAAGGCTTGGGTGGGGTTTAGGAAGGACTCTCTATACCACCTGATTTAAGCAGATATATACAGAAAAAATAAACTCTTCCACTATACTGTCATCTCCACGGACCATACTCTATACTAGAAGAATTCTGCTGATGTATATGAAGTAACTAGAAGTTCTCAACTTAAGTGCAGCAACATTTCAAGAGGTTTATAATAAATTAAGAAGCCGTATGCCTGTAGAACAATTGAACAAGTCTTATAAACAAACAACATTCCTCTTACAATGCACCACCTTGGAAGTAGGGCTTCTGGCCATCATGGTAGACATTATTACCGGAGACTACACTGAAAAGTAAAAAGTATTAGTGTTTCTTAATTAAAAATCTCTTTAAAAACAGTTAAAAAACTAAATTATTTCTATTTTGAGTTTACTTAATGCTATACTTTTGTGACAGTAAAAATATAATTTGGTTTCACTTGAAACGCAGGACAAGTCTCAATTGTTTCTACCAAGATGGTGACCAAGTTGAACATAAAACTAGACGTCAAACAAAGCGAATTATATGGTACTGCTGGCCCTGATTGTTCCATATATAAAGAAATAAACTCTTTGCTTCTCTATATTAGCTTGACTGTTGTGTCAGCACCAGTAACATGTTGCACAAAAAGCATTACGGCCTACTAGTTTTGGAACTGTTTAAGTGACACTTTGGGGCTATAATCAACATGGCAGAATAGACACCTAACTCTCTTAGCCATAAAATTCCTAGTTTGCTTCACATTTCAAGGTTTACTCATAACAATGGATGCACCAACCATATGGATTTGCGTCTTAGGACAGGGTATTCCTAATTTATATCATTTGAAAAAGCAGAAGTCCAGGTTCTACTCAGAAGATCCATAATGAAAAGGGCTACTTTCATACCCAAATTGCAACATAAAGATACTCCTGTGTCATTTTGGTAATGTGGGCATAAACTGGAACTGAACATAATAGAAGAACTATTTAAACTTACTCCAAGTTAATGCTCATTGCTGGAGACTCACTTAGCCCATGGATTGGCATTACCAAGACATGAAGAAGTAAAATTAGATTTGCCACCTTACAACGTGGCCCAATAACAATATGAAAAAACCAATTGGTAGCCTACCTACACTTGGTTCCAGTTTATCAGATTAAAATATGCATGAGCTTTAGGCTACTAAAATTGATTTGCATCTTCAGCAATTCATTTTATTTGTGTCTTGAATTTTGCTCACTATGGAAAGCCTATCAGAGCTTAGTGAAAACCAGAAGATTGGGCATTAACTTTGTTTGAGAAAAACTGTTAGATCTTCATTGTGTATAACCACGACCTAGGATGCGCTTGCATTGTATTCCCCCATAACTATATGAGACCACAATCTCATTCACCCTCAGTCTATTAACTTCTCTTATGCTTCAGAGTAAGTTTAACTCTAATGAAAGAGAAACCTATAGAGCATGAGATGCTGAGGGCATCTAAAAGCCTTTGAGTTTCACCAGTATTTTATGTAAAGAAGAAAGATGGAAAAAACTGAGTATTATACTTTGCTTCAAGTTATACAACAAAACAAAGTAGAGATATAACCCTTTTCCAATAGTCAATCATGCACTAGACCTCTAGGATGGCATCTGATACTATTCAGAAATGAACTGATTATAAATGAATGGCAAATTAAACTTCTTAAGGCTAAACAAGAGAATTGCGCCATAGTTATTTTCAAAGGCCTATTCTGACCCAAAAGAATGTCCTATGATTTGTGCAATGCCCCAACAGCGTTAAACTGTGAGATAATTATCCTAGGAAGATTTTATATTTGTCCTAAATTTATTGTACCTTAACAATAAAAATAATTTCAATAACCTACTTGGAACACATGTAGCACCTGAAAGAAGTTCCTCAACAGATTACCTCTTAAGAATAAAAAATAAATCCACTTAAATGAAACTCTATAAGGAACAGTTGAAGGATCTTAATTCTGATAGATACCAAAAGGCTTGGCCACACAATGTTTGCCAAGTAAAAAGAAATTTAATGAATCTTCGCTTTCAGTGACAAGCACAACATGTATGTTTTCTGAGAAAGGTTGAAGTCTTTTTTGCTTTATAACCAATTTTGTCTTCATTGACAAACTTTTCTTTGGTTTTCCAAAGAAAAAGCATCCTTTTTTAAAATCTTGAATTGCTAGTGAGCCTTTAACACGTTTATACAGCTCTTGTCAAGTCCCCTGTTATCTTTTTTTTAAATTGTTCAAAAAATTAATAGTAGAAACTGATACTCTATGTCCTCTATAAGAAAGCTGATTTCTTAGCAATAACAGGAGGATATAGAGCACCCCATAGCCTACTGTTGCTAGAGAAGATCTGTTACAAATGGAATTACACTGCTGAAGAACAAAGTTCCTGGTGGTAATTAATGCATATATACAGTTTTGAAGCATTTAGATGGAATAAAAATTAAGGTCGTCAAAGATCACAGATTCTTTGTTTTTTTAGAATTTTTGTGCGTTGGAGGCTGAACTAGTGCACTGTGAACTTAAGCCAAAAACCTATATTTATGAAATTTTGTTTCAGGCTCTCAATAGCACCATAACAAATGACTTAACTATTACCAAAAACCCTATACCAGTAGATATTGTAGATCTTGTTTATAAAAAAGTGACAGCATCACCCCATGCTTCCCCCAATAAACCAAACAAACCTCAATCATATGCCAATTCCCCAATTCAGCTCTTCAAAACCCTTGGGACCTTTTGGCTGAAATTGATAAAATTTAATAATTTAATTGAGGACTCCACTCTCCAAATAAAGCAATTTATATATGCTGACCATGATGTTAGGCTACCCCCTCATTTATTTTCCCAAACTAAATTCCAAAACATTCTGAAGTGACCACCAGTTGACTGTTGAAGCAACGGCATGAAAGATTATCATCCTCTCCGCAAAGCTGTCACCAAAATATTTTTGATGCTCACAAGAGGAATCCCAATTCCTATTATCCCTCCATCCTTGTTAAGCTTCATATAAATGCGTTGTTTAAGCTCAACCTTCTGTTGGGATTTTTTTCCCATATTCCTGGCCTGCTAGATTACCTGGTATCGATAATGGAAAATTCCTTGAGGTGAAGTGAATCAGAAATCATTTGGCCCAAGTTTTTGGAGCAATTATGTTTGGGGGATCTTGGGATATTCGCCTGGTAGTATCTGTCAGGGATTGATTCAAATAAATACTCAAGATCTCATCAAGTGGGGTTGCTGACGAAATAGGGGCATCTGATAGTGATTAACTATCAGGCGTACTGATTGGGATTGGTCAGTTTTCATCACCAACTAAATGGGAATGAATAACAAGTTGCGAGGTGAGTGATGCCGCCTGCAACTAGAGAATTGATCAGTAGGTGAGGCCCTGCCTTAATGGGTAATAAGTCCCATTACCTAAGCAGGTCGCTAGCTAAATATGGTTGGATTGCTTGGATTGAGAGGAAAACGTTAGGGACATGTTTTCTTTTTTTCCATTTTAGGTCTCGAGGATGTCCAATGACAGAATCCTAGTCAAGATGGGGAAGACCATCGCTGCCAAGATGAGGATGGGTATTCAATGGCAACGGCTGCTGTTTCATCGAAGAGGTGCCAAATGAGGGTTATACAGCTAAATTCCCCACTAAATATATTACCTAGGATTCACTATAATAAAAACTGTAATAGTTAGAGTTAGATAATAAGAGTTATTTAATTCTAAGTTATCCATTCAGTATATAGTTAAACTATTATCAGTTTCCATTATGCTGTTTTTTCTCAAGAATATTATTGCTGTGTGCAATAATTGGAAGACTCTTAGAGAGAAGAGTAAAGATCTGAGTAAGGGATCTAGAGAAGAAGGAGTCACAATTGGGAAATGGCTGCCAACTGTGTGTTAGACCAAAGAGACTGTCACCGGGATATCTCAGCGAAGATTGGGTGGACAAGAGCAAGAGAATGAATCCCTACAATTATGACATTATAAGTATCTAATTGGGAATACTGGCCAAGCATTGGGCCAAAATATAATTCATACTCAACTATGGATAATAGTCTCCATAATATTATCAATTAATAATTCAACCTTCTATACAAAATGACGAAGTGCATGAAGAAAATGAATCTGTGCAGTAAAAAAGGTTACTTAGGTTGCCTGCTGATAACAACCACTTCAGTAAAATTTTACAAATTGGTGCTCACTACAGGGGGTAGAGTTGAAAAATATAGAAAATGATGTTCTATGAAGATGTTTCAAAGTTACCAAATAAGTTACTGAAGGAAGTAATGAAGATAGAATGTGAAGAGGATCACGTTCAGTGGCATTCACCCAGCTCAGCAGTGGAGCTCCAAGTGAAGTGAAATGAAGATACTCAAGTTCAGGGAAAAGGACTTGCAGCCTAGATATGGAACAATTTAGAGCTTCAGGGAAACTAGTTCCACTGACATCTACTTGAGATGAAGAGTGTCAGCAGGGCCAACTTGGGTTGGAATTGGGCCTGCCAGAAATAGTCCCAAGAGTCAGACGGGCCAACTTGGGTTGGAATTGGGCCTGCCAGGAATAGTCCTGAGGAACACATGATCAACTCAGGCTGAAATTGGATCCGCCTTAAATAGTCCTG